>CM056495.1:50723360-50928590 GCA_029783415.1 Anisodus acutangulus
GAGGGGTGTGAACTTTTTGTACGTCGTCCCTACTTTTTTTTGAAACATTTCCGATCATTTTGGTAGACGGCAATGAAATTGTTAGAGCCGATGTTCCTTTTAAAAGGGCAGAATCGAAGTATAGTATTGAACAAGTAGGTGTAACAATTGAGTTCTACGGCGGTGAACTCAAAATCTTAAGCAGCAAAGGGTCAGTTTCCAGGACAATTAGATTCCAGTGATGACCCTGTATGTATCTCTCAAAGCTTGTAAAATAGTCATGGTCTCAGCCTGAGTATTGGTTATGGGATCCTCCATTTCTTTAGCTTGGACATGCAGTACATCACCTTGTTCATCTCCAATACAAAACCCCTATGAACTTGTTCTAGGATTCCCTCTCGAGGCCCCATAAGTATTGATTTTGACCGGTTCAGCCTTTCATAACGCTTTAATGACCTTCACATTTAGCTGATATTTGGAGATTGCGTCCACTGCTGTAGTCCAACTATAGGGAATATATTTGCAATTCTTTCTTCTGACGTTCAAAAACATAACCTGTGTATGCATTACCTGATATACCAGTATTCCTTCTCTTGATTGCAGGCACAGCTTGAAAAATATACTTCACCTTTTGTTCTTCTGCCAAATCCCACTACTTGTTTATAAGTCGTGTAATATGAAGGTTACCAATACTTATCCCAACTGGTTCACATATGTGTTTTCATAGGTGTGTAGTTGATGCCTTCAGGAACACATGAGAAATGATAGGATTTTCACAACAAAAGCATTTAGAAAGAGTAAACCTTTAATCCACATCTGTTTGTACACCTTACAAGATTCCTTGCTCTGTCTTAGTAATTGAAATGCAGATCCTACTTTAAAGTACATATGTTCCTGACTTTTGTGGAGCTAGTGTAAGATAGAATATAGTTATACAGTGGTTGATTCCTAATACAGTAAGAATCCTAACTTACCTTAAATGATTGATTCCTAATACAATAAGAATCATAACTTACCTTAAATGGTTGATTCCTAATATAATAAGAATCATAAGTTACCTTAAATATACATCTATCATAATTACAAAATATACTGTGAATATTCGCTAATAGCTAGAACTGCATTATTATTCTTCAAACATGTGTTACGCGGATATTGTACACTAATTTTATTTGATTTATTTTATAAATTGGATGATGAAAAAGTTATACCACTTACAGAGCTTATATTTTTAATTATGAAGAATAAAAGTGTAAGCAAAGAAAGTTAAATAACAAAATATGTCACTCAGACAGTTGCTGTAAACCCCTACGCGCATTTCATTTGATTTATTATGAATTGGACAATGGAAAACCACCACACTACAATTTTAAAACTTATATTATTTAGCTCTGAAGTATTAAAATGGAGGTGAAGAAAATATAAAAACGAAATCTATTACTTAAACAATTGATCTAACTTTGTAAGTGAATTTTATTTATTTTAATTTGTTATGGATTGAATGGTTACTATTTCAAAGATTATCTTATTTAGCAGCCCTTTTGATATTACATATGAAGGATTATGTTGTTAATATATTTTCTAAGATATATGCGTGGTACTAATTAGTCTCTCTTTAAAACAAAAATTTGAAGGAGAAATAACTTTTAGAATACGTACAGTAAAACTGCATGAGATGGTGCACATATGCAAAGTACGTACACAAATCCCTCTATTGGATTTTATTTGTAAGTGCATTTGCTATTCGACTCTATTTTAAATTCCGGTAAAATTTTGATTTTAAAGTGTTTATCTCTTATTTACTTTTAAGATAGAAAGGCAACAAAGGTGTACTTTTTCTCTATGCCGGCGCATCAATGATTATAAATAAATAGTCGAGTTTGTCGTTTTATGCTTGTAAATTTTAGTTTTCTTTCGTCACATATTAATGTGATACATATTCTATGGTGTTTATCATAAATCTTGTTTAAACTATATTGTGGATGAATATTTAGATGAAATCAAATAGCAAATGCATTTATATTTAAGACCTACATCTCTTATCTAGTGTGACTGATCATCTGTCATTTCACTAAACTTTGATTTCAAAATGAATATTCTCTGGTTCCTCTGTTTTAAAAAGATTATTTTAGTTTGACTTGGGATAAAATTTAAGAAATAAATGAATTTTTTAAAAATACGTGGTCCAAAATAAGTTAAATATTTGTGTAGTTGTAAATCATCTCATAAATTTAAATTGTTTCTACAAATAAAAATGTGTCAATTTTTTTGGGACAAATTAATAAGAAAAATAGGATAATTTTTTTGAGACAGAGAAAGTATATTTTATTTACGGTTAAATGACAGAAAATAGATAAGAATAGAATTTTTCTCTGAGTATGTTCATCACTGATCATAATTTAAAAGCCGAGCCTTTCGTTTTATACAATATAGTTTTCTTTGATTACAGATTTGTATGTGATCAATTTTATGGAGCATTCACAAAGATTATTTAGAATAGATTGTAGGTGAATACTAAGGATGAAATCGAATATTCTGATACACTTATATCTTAGACGTACATCTCCTTATCAAATGTGACTTATCATCTGTCATCTCGCTAACCTGTAATTGCAAAATGCATATCTCTTATTTACTTTAATGACAGAAAGATGATAACAATATACTTTTTCATCTATATCGGCTTCTCATCATTGACCATAAATTAATAATTGATTTTATATCTTTATGTTTGTAAACTTTTATTTATATAATTTTTCTTATTAACAATGGGGCACATGTGCAAACCACGTGCACAAAAACTGGTATCATTAATTCTGCATACTAATTCTACAACGCTATTGTTTCCTCAGAGTTCTTCAATCTGTAAGATTTCACTCATATTCTCTGGAAATTGAATACCTTGATAGCAAAAGTAAATGTGAAGGCAAAAATAACTGTGTAACTGCCAATGATCCTTTAAAAATCGAATACAATTAGTTTGGTCTGGTAAAAATTGAAAATTTCAAACCAACCTGACCGATTTAACTTCAGACGGGCTAGGATAAAAATACTTAACATATCAGCTTTCTTAAAGCAACTCCCTACCAAACACTCACGTAAATACATTGCCAAAGAAAACCACTTTTACCTTTTATTATAGTTTGTGGTTCTGGAGGGACGCGCATGCAGGAAGGAAGTTTGAGCTTTATGCAAATGGCTAAAATATCGTTCTTGTGACTATAGGGTTGCATAAATATGTCTATGCTGTCAATCCACCCGAGTTAGTTATATAATTCATTTACTGAAAGAAACCAACAGTTATCCACTTCACTTTCAAGATTGGTTGAGTCTTAAGTGTGCTTTAGTAAGAATATGAAGGATTTAATGGCCGGACTAAAGAAGATCTCACTTTCGATGATTGAACTTGATTTTTATATTCAGATTGAAACTGGACTTAAACGTCTTTGGATCCTATTAAGGCCGACTTTCACTCCACTTTCACTTTCATATTAGACAACGAGCACACCTGCAACAACTACAAGAAAATCATGCTTGAACCCGAAGTAATGTTTCAAGAATTGTTCCACAGTTTCTTCCTCGCTTAGGTTAGTTTGGATGTCTCTAAATTGAGATGCAATCAAATCATACAAGGTCTAGGCAACAGGGAAAGCCTAGTTGTATCATCTCCATCATATAGGCATACGCTGTAGAAAACAAAAAAAAGGTGTCATTTTCTAAGATCTAGATCAATTTAAAATGTATATTTTGGAACATGAATATATATATAGAGAGAGGTCGTGGACCGATGAATCCTGAGAAGAGGTTCCATATAGCATAAAATAAGGCAACAACAATCGAAGCGACGTTTTGTTTTGGTGTGACAACCACGATCATCATACCGTAGAATGTAAAATAAAAGAGGATCGTATACATGATGAACAAGTACCAAAAAGACTTGTCAGCATCCCATTCAAATTCAATCATAGCATAGATGATGATACGATAAAATACAACTTGTATGAAACTCGTTAAGAGTTCCATATCGAAAATGGAATGGAACATGGATTATTTATATAGATTTGAACAATCTTCACCATACAAGCTAATTTTTGGGGTTGAGTTAGGCCCAAGATCCATTCTTTACATGGTATCAGAGTCATACACATTCCAATTCGTTGTTCACCGATGTTGGGCCCACAAATTATATTATTCACGCTACAGTTAACAAGGTCTGGACGTGCGGGGGAGTGTTAAAAGTTCCACATCGGATATGAAATGGGAACATGGACTCCTTATATGGACTTGGACAATCCTCACACTACAAGCTAGTTTTTGAGGTTGAGTTAGGCCCAAGATCCATTATTTACATGGTATCAGAGCCAGACCCATTTCAATTCTTTGTTCACCAATGTTGGGCCCCCAAATTATATCGTTCACGCTCCAGTTAACGAGGTATGAGTGTGCGGGGGAGTATTAAGAGTCCCATATCGGATATAGAATGAACATACGTCTTGAAAATATGTCATTTACTAAGATCTAGATCAATTTAAAATGTTTATCTTGAAACAAGAATATATATATAAAAGTTATGGAATCTTACGAGTAGTGGAACAATGAATCATGAGAAGAGGATGTTAATTACTAGAGGGTTGTATACATGATGAAGAAGAACAAAAAGAAAACATGTCAGCATCAAGTTGGATCCAATCATAGCATAGATGATGATACCATAAAAGATAACTTGTATGAAAACATAAGAAATTTAAATGAAAACTGTCGATATAAAAAAGTTCTCATGAATACAATGAACTTTTTTTTCTAAAATAAAGTTGGTATCTCTACCAGAAATTGAACTTGTCTATTCTCCTGTTCAAATATATTTTAATAGTATTTATTAAATAATTTTAAAATGTACTTATTAATAAACGTGTACACGTGAAAAACGCGTGCAGAAAAGTAATTTTCTTTTTAAAATATACTTATTAACAATGGGGCACATATGATGTGACTAAGAAAGGGGGAGGTCCTAATATTCCTCAGATTGGTCATGGTTAATATGATGTACTGGAATGTTAGGGGCTTGAATTCTCGTAACAAACAAAATGAGGTAAAACTCCTTTGTAATAAAGAGTTCATTGGGTTGATGGGCATAGTAGAGAATAAAGTTAAGAGAAATAAGATTGATATGGTGGCAAGTAAGATGATTGGAGGATGGCAGTACATTACAAACTTGGATCAACATTACAATGGTAGAGTGTGGGTGACTTGGAGGCCTGATATGTTCCAAGTTCGTCCAATTAGTAGCAATGCACAGGCCATCTCCTGCCAGGTGGTGCATGTTGCTTTACAAAATACTTTCTTGTTGACAGTGATATATGCTTTTAATACTAGGGAAGAGAGGAAGAGTCTATGGCAATATTTGGAGAATGTAAGTACAAGTACAAATCAACCATGTATACTTATGGGTGATTTTAACTCTGTATTAAATTTGGATGATTGGATAGGGGGTAATGCAGTTAGTATGGCTGAGGTTCTGGATTTCCAGAATTGTGTGGAGAAATGTGAGTTGATAGAATTGTCATCCCATTGTAATAGATATACATGGAGTGATAAGCATGGGGATAGGAGAGTATACTCAAAAATAGATTGGGTGTTTGTCAACAATGAATGGCTGAACAATATGCCAGTACTTAGTGCACAATTCCTTTCAGAAGGGATAAGTGATCACAGTCTAGTGAAAATAGCTCTAGTAGATGGGCAAAAGAAATTTAGACAACCCTTTTAAGTACGGTAATGTCTGGTCAAGTCACCCTTGTTTCCTGAATAAGGTGGAGGGAGTGTGGCAGAAAACCTTAGAAGGGCACATGATGTTGACAGTAGTAAAGAAGTTGAAGTGGTTAAAGAAGGAGTTGAGAAGACTGAATGGTGAGCATTTCAGGAATATTATTGTAGAGGCTGAGGATGATAGGTTAGCACTGGAGATAGCTCAAATGGAATTGCAATTGTGCCAATTAAATACTGAGTTGCAACAAATTGAAAGATAGAAATATATCAAGTTTAAAATATCATCTTATGTAGCTGAGGTGTTCTTGCAGCAAAGGAGTAAGGCTAATTGGATAAAATTAGGTGGATTATTGCACCAAATATTTTTTCTCAATCATCAAGCACGGGAAACTTCAGCAAATAGTAGTACAACTAAAGGATGTCCAGGATGAAATACAAACTGATCAGGAGGCTATAGCTAATATTTTTGTGGACTACTATAAAGGGATGTTGGGCAAGAAAGCAGAAGGAAAAGTTCAAGCATGTGTAATGTTTTTGAGAAATGGCCACACTTTGACAGTAGTTGAACAACTTGAGCTGATCAGACCCTATACTCCTAAGGAAGTGAAGGAAACATTATTTAGTATTAACATAAATAGAAGCCCTGGACCAGATGGTTATGGGAGTGGGTTCTTCCAAGATGCATGGGGAGTGATAGGAGAGCATATCACCAAAGTTATTCTGGATTTATTGGAGAATGAGAAGCTGTTGAAGCAAATCAATTCTACCATGATCACACTTATACCTAAGGTACAGGTACCACAGAATGCTAGCCAATTCAGGCCAATATCTTGTTGCAATGTATTGTACAAATGCATATCTAAAATGATATGTGTAAGGTTAAGGAAGACTATAAAGGTACTAATAGCAAAGAATTAAGCAGCATTTGTGGAAGAAAGATCAATGATTCATAATGTATTAATATGTCATGATCTATTGAGACATTATAATATGAAGACATCCCCTAGATGCTTGATGAATATTGATTTAAAGAAAACCTATGACATGGTTGGAAATTCATTGAGGAAGCTTTGAGAGGCTTTGGTTTCCAGAATCATTTACTAAGTTGGTCATGACTTGTGTTACTTCTACCACATTTACAGTGAAGGTGAATGGGGTGAGACATGGTTAATTTTCAGGAAAGAGGGGCCTAAGACAAGGTGATCCAATATTACCATTGTTGTTTGTAATTGTGATAGAGTATCTGTCCAGGACACTTAAGAAAATTATTAGTGAATTACCAGATTTCAAATTCCACCCAATGTGTAAAATTATTCAGTTAACACACTTGGTGTTTGCAGATGATCTAATGGTGTTTTGCAAGGGCACTATGGATTCAGTATCTAGAGTTATGGAAGCATTGTATCATTTTAGTAAAGTCACAGGGTTGGAGGCAAATTGTGATAAGTCTAATATCTTTTTGGCTGGGTTGAGTAAAGAGACTCAGAATAGCATATTGGTAAGGATTGGATTTACATTAGGTACCCTACCAATCAGATACCTAGGATTGCCTTTATCATCCAAGAAGTGGAGTAAAATGGAATACAATCAATTGGTGAATAAGATCACAAGCAGAATCAACAATGGATATTGTAAGCAGCTTTCTTATGCAAGTAGGCTGCAAATCATAAATGTTGTGTTGTTTTCTATATGTAATTTCTGGGCTGTTGTATTCATCTTGCCCTAAAGTGTATTGAAAGAAGTAGATAGGAAATGCCAGGAGACCTGTGGGGTAGAAAATGGGAGAAGAGGAAAACGTCCTTAGTGGCTTGGGAAGCAGTGTGTGTTCCTAAGAAATATAGTGGACTGAATATGAAGAGTTGTAGGAGATGGAATATTGCTTTAGTAAGAAAGTTGTTATGGCAGGTGGCTAGGAAGAAGGATGTGTTATAGGTAAAATGGGTATATGAAGTGTATATGAAAACTTGTGATGATATCTGGGAGCATAAACCTCCTCATGATAACAACAAGTATTTGAGGAAATTGAATTCCATTAAGGAGCAGATGAAAAGTTGTTATTCTAATGGGCAATACACACTTATAGCTACTGGTATGTACTATGTTACTAACAACTATATGATCATGATGGGTACACTGACAAGATTGAATGAGGTTGATCTACTGTGGAGCTCTATGTGTTATCTAGGCAGAGACTTATCCTTTGGTTAGCATATAGAAATAAGTTATTGACAAAAATAGAGACTCTGAAAGTTGAATATACAAGTGAAAGATACAAAATGTTGCTTATGTACTGCATAGACTGATGAAACTCAACCGCATTTGTTTTGCAATTGTACATGGATTACAAAACTAAAAGAGACAAAAGAGCTGCAATGGTTGACGGAGAGGAAGTTGGATGGCCGACGGTGGTAGTGATAGAATATAGGTCTCCGGTGCTGTCAAATCTCATTATTCGCATCCCTGTCATAAGGTCCTTCACAGAAACACTAAAAAGATCAAATTCAAGGGAAATATTATTGTCGGTTGTGAAATGACGCACATAGATTAGACTTTTGATAAGATTCGGGGCATGAAGGACATTATTTAAAACTAACGATAGATGTGGTGGGGAGAGGGATTATTGCCCAAAAACTCGAATAGGAATGTCTTGTCCACTACCAATAATAATATTATGATTTAAATTGCTCATATTGAAATAAGACGAGAGAGTACCTTGGGATGCCGTCATATGAGATGTGGCGCCAGTGTCCATATATCAACTGTCATCTGGAACGTCGAGAGACATCGTGTTCATAGCCGCCTCAATATCCATCGGTGCGTAGGTTGGAGGAGGAGAGACTTGTGCACTGTATACCTGTTGTGGACGTGCGCCGAGGATGCCAGGCTGGGATGTCGGGCCGAATGTTGGGCCTAGGAGGACATTGGGTAGAGGCATGGTGGGGAAACCCAAGCCGGATGGGCACATGCAGCCCATGGCGTTTAGGCAGCCCACAACGAATGTTGCTGCCACTGCGGGTGGCTGTCGACCGATGAGGGCCGCCTTATGCTACTGTTTTCGGCTCGGCCACCTCAACTTCGGCTGAAAATTTGCCTTTGTTGTTATTCCATGATTGTGAGCCATGTTTTGTATCGTTGGCTTGTCGGTAGTGCGGGTAGAGACCGAGCCCCTCGGGTCGGCAAGTGTGTCATCGGTGGTCATGAAGGCGGCATCGGCGGTGCTTCCATTGGCCGCGACCCGCTTAATTTTCCAGGTTTCTTCAAGGACAAGTCTCGAACGGGCCTCATAAAATGGAGGCAATGACATGCTTTGTTAGAGGATGGTAGCGACGCCATCATAAGTTTCATTCAAACCCGCAATGAGTTGCATCACCAATCGTTTATTGGTGACCGGTGCACCGACGTTGGAGAGTTGATCGGCAATCATCTTAAGTTCTTGACAATAGGCCGACGCATTAGGAAAATCGTTCTGCTGAATGTCCTTGAATTGATTTTCCAGATACAAGACATGTTGTGTCTTGTTATCGTGAAAAATGTTTTTCAAGCGCTCCCACGTTTGCCTTGCAATAGTATCGATTTCAATGATTGTATGTAATAGATCGTTTGAGATCGTGCCGTAGATCCATTGTAGGACAACCGCATCTAAGCATGATCAAAGTTCATCATCAGAATCATCAGGTTTGTCCAGGGGCTTTGATTTTGGAGGGATGATATGGTCGATGACTTTGTACACACGACAATGAATCTTGAATAATTTCGCCCAAGATGAATACTGAACTTTTTCCATCTCAAGAGTAATAGGAATGTAATTCTTGATGTTGTTAACTGCAAGAGCATGATGGAATTTGTGTTGTTCAGCCATTAAAAATTGAGGAAGAAGAGGGGAGGAGTTTTGTCGAGAAGTAGAAAAGAAAGAGGGGGAGGACGTCGGGGGGGGGGGGGAGGGGGGGACCGAGCGGGCTAGGGTATCAAGTTTAGGGTTTGGCTTCTGATACTATAAATGAATATGTTCTCTGTCTTTCATTGATTATTATGTACAATATATATAGTGTTACATAATTATTTACATGACTTCAAACAAGGTAATTAATCCTTCTAATTACAATCGGAATATAATTTTACCTAATATAAAAGATATACAATGATACGGGAATATTATTGTAATAGTCTATCAGTGTACCATCAAAGGATGTGGTCCAGTGGATGATGATGTTCCTCCCTTAACCAAAAGTCTTGGGTTCGAACCCTGAGTATGAAAAAATCATTGGTAGAGAGCGCTCCCTCCAGAAATGGACTCCACCCGGCGCGAATCCGAATATAGTCCGGCTCCAATGCAGGTACCAAACACCGGGTGAGAAACAAAAAAAATTATATTACGGTGTCAAATGGGCATTTGATCAAAATCATGACAGATTCAAAATAGATAAATCTATGAACAAATTACAATATAACCCATCCAAGTTTTTCATTTTAAAATCAAAATAAGATAAGTCAAAATGAAATAGTAAGTAGCTGGTCATAACCTTATTTAACTGTTTAATGTAAAACATTTTTTCATTCTTTTAGATCTCTAACTATAAAATTAACTTACCGGAAAATTGTTGTACAATAAATTTAAAGTTATATCTTTCATTTAAATCCGTTTGCTTCTATATTTTTCTATTCTTTGGTAATTTTGTCTTATGGATTGACTTAGACTAGTAATGCAGTCCAAGTTAACCCAACCTTTGAAATTAGTTGGTTTAGACTACATCAACCTTAAACCATAGATCACTCACCTAACTTATCTAATGTTATTACCAAAAAGAAACTCATCTAAGATTGATTGAGTTGGACGGATTATTGACGCTCATAATTTATACTTGTCTATTTTATTGAAGGGAAAAAAACTCTCCGACCCAATATAAGTATATTTTTACTTTGTTGGCCCTACTAAACCGAGGAATTCAGTAATAGCTTGCAGTCAAACTCCAATCTTTTACACTCGAGGGTCAATCTTTATCCGACCCAAGAAAATCTATTTTCTTGTCACTCAAAGCGAGTTAGGTAAAAAAACACATATAGTTCCACTTAATTCTTAATTTTAAATGGTATTAGAAATAATACTAAATTAAGCTTCCAAATAACATTAGGTGAGTGTAGCTCATATGGTAGAGCGCTCACTTCCCATGTGAGAGGCACGGGGTTCGATTTCTCGCACCTCCACATGTGGCTTTTACTTCTTACAATTTTTTTTATAACTAAATAATTTTATTACCAATTTTATTCTTTTTACCAAATTTAATATAGTCATGTGTATTATTGTTATTTGCTGAAAATTATACTAGGCAAGTTCCTGTAATATACGCAAAGTTTATCCTTTTGTGTAACTACCTTTTTAATTACTTTTTACCATTATTTTCTGATAACTAAACAATATTAGTACCAATTTTATTCTTTTTACTTAAGTTTAATATATAGTCAGGTGTATTTATTGTTATTTGCTGAAAATTATATTAGGCAAGTTCCTGGAATATAAGCAAAATTTATCCTTTTGTGTAACTACCTTTTTAGTTTCTTCTTTTAAGAAATATATCTTCAATCAATTGCCACGTTGATAATATAAAATTTCAGCAACTAACACAATAATGTGCAGCAAAATGGTATATTAATTTGCCACTACAAGATATTGTTAATGTAAGAAAAAACTCATCATATTAGAATATCTTATAAATACATTGTGTTTAGTGGCACATTGATAATGTATAAAATAGTCTAGCAATAAATGTAGTGCCATATTGCAGTAGTATATAGCGATAAATGATGTGTATACCCGTAAAATATATTTATCATAAGTAGTGTATATCACGGGTTTGGTATTGATTATGGACCGTCATATATACTTATCATACTTAAGTATATATCACGGTTTTGGGCTAATTAATTAGTGTAAAATAATTGTATTAATTAGTATTGTACACTTACCATAATTATAGAATTCTTGTACTACTAGAATAAGGTTTTGGGATTAGAATATAAATATGATTTTTCTATTAAGGAAATTGTAAATTGTATATATTCTCTTTCATTAATGAAAATAATCAATGGATTATTTCTTTCATGGTATCAGAAGTCTAAGTTCTTTTTTCTCCCAATTTTTTTCCGTCGACCTCTTGCATCAGTCCGAGAGCCTATCCTCGTTTCCGTGCGCGACGATATTTCTTTCCCTCTTCTTAAATTTTCTTCCAAAATCCCTACATTATGTCTTTGCGTTGCTATTATGGCTAAGAACACGTTTCACCCTGCTCTTACTGTTTCTAACATCAAGAATCACATCCCTATCATTCTTGAAACAGAAAACGTCCAATACGCGATGTGGGCCGGACTGTTCAAAGTTCATGCACGCTCGTATCAAGTCCTCCATCACATTATTCCCCCGGCTCCCACGGCTACAGGAATTCCTAAACCTGAGGATGATCCTCAGTTATGGATGACTCTTGATGCTACCGTTCTTCAGTGGATTTACTCCACTGTCTGTACTGACCTGTTGCAAACGATTATTGAGCTAGACGCTACGACGAGGGCTGCTTGGGATAGATTACGTGACATATTTCAAGATAATAAGAATTCTCGAGCTGTTACACTTGAGCAGGAATTCTCCCACGTCAATATGGAAGACTTTCCTAACGTGTCAGCTTATTGCAAAAAGTTGAAAGAATTGGCGGACCAACTCCGCAACGTTGGGGCGCCCGTTACCAATGATCGTTTGGTACTACAAATGGTTGCAGGCCTATCTGAGGCTTATAGTGGTGTTGGTACGCTTCTTCGACATAGCAATCCTCTTCCGTAATTTTATCAGGCATGTTCCATGCTTACGCTCGAGGAAGACGGCTTGGCCAAAAAGAAGGCTACCGGTGCTAGCCCCGTTGTCATGATCACGTCCTCCATTCAGTCTCCAGATTTTGTTGATAATTCGGGCCAAAACTGTGCTCACGATGGTGACAAGAATACTCGGAAAAATGGCAAAAACTGCGGGGGCAAACGCGGTGATTCCGGCAGTGGCGGCGGTGGAAAGAACAGTGGCGATGAGCCCCGTCCCGGTAACAGTGGGCCACAGCCCAACTGGTCCCAACCCTGGGCCCCCTAGCAGTGGGATCGGGTGGGCGATGGCCCAATGGATTTTTTCCGGCGTTCCGCCCTCGACAATGGTGGGCCAAGACTGCCTTGGCCCAATATGCATTGGCCCAATGGTTTCCGCAACTCCTCTGGGCTTAGGCAGCAAGTAGGTGTGCTTGGGCCTTGGCCTCCGCAGGCCCATCGTGCAGCGGGCCCCACCCCTACCGACATTGAAGCCGTGATGCACACGCTTGGATTGAATCCTCCGGACCCGAATTGGTACATGGACACCGGAGCCACTACCCACATGACGTCCGACCAAGGTATTCTCTCGCCTTATTCCAATTTGAGCAACAATCGAGTCATAATTGTTGGTAATGACAATTCCATTTCGATTCGTGGTTACGGTCACAAAACTTTATCCCCCCCCCCATCCACCTCTTATTTTGAAAAATATCATTCATGCTCCGAAATTAATTAAAAATTTGGTGTATGTCCGTAAATTCACCACTGATAATTCAATTTCTGTTGTTTTTTATACTTTTGGGTTTTCTGTGAAGGATTTCAAGATGGGGATTCCTCTTATGAGATGTGATAATAGGGGAGATCTTTATCTTATCACGCCCACATCCGGTCTCTCGAGTCAAGCCTTGTCATCTACTTTTGCAGCTCTTGCTCCTTCCTTGTGGCATGCACGTCTAGGTCATCCGGGGTCATCAATTTTATCTTCCTTGGATAAAAATAATTTTATTTCTTGTAAGGGTACGCGTAGTACTCCAATTTGTCAATCTTGTTCTTTAGAAAAAAATTGTTAGATTGCCATTTGTAGACTCTCATAATCGTACTTTCATGCCATTTGATATTATTCATAGCGATTTATGGACATCTCCTGTTATCAGTTCTTTGGGCCATCGTTATTATGTTCTTTTTTTGGATGATTATTCTAAAATTTTATGGACTTTTCCGTTAGCGAAAAATCTCACATTTTTTCCACCTTTTAAAAATTTAGAGCTTTCATCCGTACCCAATTCGAACGGAAAATTAAGAATATTCAATGTGATAATGAAAAAGAATATGATAATGGGTTGTTTCAGGATTTTTGTGGTACTAATGGTATTAATTTTCGTTTCTCTTGTCCCCATATGTCCTCTCAAAATGGGAAAGTAGAACGCAAAATTCGTACCATTAATAATATTGTCCGTACTTTATTGGTCCATTCTCCACACCTCCTTCCTTTTGGCATCATGCTCTACAAATGACTACTTATCTCATCAACATTCTTCCTACCAAAGGTTTGTTATATTCTTCTCCCCTTCAAATATTATATAATAAGACTCCTTCGTATTCACATCTTAGGGTCTTTGGGTACTTATGTTATCCACTATTTCCGTCCATTACAATTAACAAACTTCAGGCCCGGTCTACCCCGTGTGTGTTTTTGGGTTATCCATCTAATCATAGTGGTTACAAATATTTTGATTTATCGTATAATAAAATCATCATTAGTCGCCATGTTATTTTTTATGAATCCCAATTTCCGTTTTCTAAAGTGAGTAGTCTTGTGCCTAGTTCGTATAATTTTTTAGATGACGATGTCTCTCCATATATTATTCACCATTTTTCGAATTTGTCCCGCACCCAAAATCAGCCACCGGGCCCACTGCCCGATGAACCCAATGTTCTCCCGTCTCGGTCCAGTGGGCCAGACTCACGGTCCAATCCATCTCTCGGAACTGGGCCAATGATCCAGCCCACTACCCCAGTCAGCGTTACTGCTCCGGTTATTGGGCTAGCAGGCCCACTGCCTGGTTTTGGAATTAGAATAGGAATAGGAAGGAAAAAATAGGAATAGAATTTTCCTATTAAGGAAATTGTAAATCGTATACATTCTCTTTCATTAATAAAAATAATCAATGAATTATTTTCTTTCAGATAGTTTAATTGATTCATAGGAAGAAAAAAAATTGTCGAAAAAATAGAAATTGTTTTTTTTTTTTTGGTTTAGTTTAGCTTCATCCACTTTTTTTTTTGATACGTAGAGGATTCATATATAGGTTGTGAAACTAAGGAATTGTTCCATCTTGTGAGGATTTCCAATGTAGAATAACTCACATTGTAGTTGCTGTAATTCATTTCCGCAAAGTATAATCTCTAAATCTCCTAACCAAGTATTTATAAAGAAATACTACCGTCGTGATACTAGAAAATCTATGAAATTTACAAAGTGGGACCTCTAATAATACGCTGAGTCCAAATTCTGTGTGTTGTCTCTTAGTTAAATGTCCTTAAAGGATGACAGAGGATCCAATCCTAGTTATTAATTAATTAATAATATAACCAAATAATAACAAAGTTAATAATTAGGGGCGGTAGTATGTATAGTATAAGTAGTCTTAATTTAAATAAAAATATTAATAGTTCTAAGCGGCAGAAAGTGCACGTGCATGTCTGGAAAATCATACAACATATGTTTTCTATCAGAAAAATCAAAAAAGTTTTACACTACTAACACAAAAGTCACTAGCATAAAAAAAATCTAACTTCTAATGATAAACAATTTTTTAAAATAATTATGGGGCAGTAATATGTACTAAGTACCTAAAGTAAAAAAAATATATATTAATTGTTGTAGGCGGCAGAAAGTGCACGTGCGTGTCTCCCTCCGGAATCAACGAGATATTTGAGTCAAAAGATGCCGCGCACGTGCCTTTGGTCAATGGTCAAAAGCCAGTGTGATCACAGTGCACGAGTTTAGGGGCCGTAAAGATAATTAATCACTTTCCTAAACTATAATTTAATTTAATACTTTATACTACCTTCTAAAGAGTATTAACATGATTTAAATTACGGATTTTTATTTGTTTAATGTGAATTTCTGACATTATTTTTTTAGTTTTTGAGTAGACTCTTACCCCTATTTTGAACCTACTCAAAGGTATTATACACATTTTTATAACTAAAGTATTACTCCTTCCATTCATATTTGTTTGAAAGTTGACCAGTTTGAAGAGTTAAATAACTTTTTCTTTGATTACAATTTTTTTTCAGTTTTTTTCATATATTATAAATTATTAATTATGCAAAATTATAGTACTTTTTTATGTAGTTTTCAATTATGAAAATTCTATTATAAAATACTCGAAGAATCTATATTTAAAATTAAGTCAAAGACAAAGTTGTTTGACTCCCCAAACTGATAAACCTTCAAACAAATTGAATTGGGACGGAGGGAGTAATTGTTTTAAAAAGTTCATAGGGATAGAAACTTGTGTTTAGGCATTAGAATTGTATCACTGTCCTTTATCAAAAGTCTTGTCATTCTCGTATTCGATTTCTGGAAATAAATTATGCTTAAATCGTATTTACTGAATTTTCTATGGTATAAATTTGAGTTATAAAGCTAGTTACGTTGATTTCAAAAAGTGATGGTTAAACAAAAAAAGTTACTAACAACACTGGAAATCTCAAGTCCAAATATCAATTATCATATTTGATGTGAGTTTATCTACTCCAGCTTTAGTGTGTGATATATTCCGGCGACAAAGGCGAATGTATTTAATATGATACAGGCTAAAAGGAACTTAATATTTTTCGCTCTAATTTTATATATGATTGAGAAATTCATTAAAAATGTACTTGTAATAAAATATGAAACAATGCGTAAATGAATGTTAGTAACAAGCAAATTATCGTTAAAACGGATAAACTTCAAATTTTGAATTAATATTGCTTGTCAATTACTTAGGCTCAGAAAATGATCAAGTGATAAATTAATTAATTCACAAACTGACATAATACTATCAATATAAAAGAAAATTTGAAACAAATCAATCATTTTCGGAATCCAAAAATAGAAGGGAAAGATGAGAACGATGAGTAGGAGGAGATTCTCGGATCAAATCCTGGCCGTTGATCATTGATTAATTTTTGAATTAACAATAGTATTAGGGGTGATAATGGTGATGAACATAGGTCATGGTTTGCATGTTACTGACTCTGCAATTTATTTCTATTTTTTTGCTAGATTTCTTCCACATGGAGGAAATGGCAACCGCTAATTAAACTTAAATTATTTAACACACAGTTGTTGTTTTTTTGGTTTTGGGGATAAACTTCAAGTTGGATATTTTTAGATTCTTAGCTTTCATATTCAGACATTATCAGATTAAGTTTGGTTTCTATTTATGTATACTTTTTGACTTATATCTACGGAGTATCTTTTTTTATTAAATAAATAAAATACAGGTTTTTAGTTATATGTTTATCTTGAGCAACTCACAAATCCTTAGTAAGTAATAGATTTTTAACGGGTCAACTTAATAGATTTTCTTTTCCTTTTGGGATATGACTGTCAGATTAAAAAGAACGGACAAAAGATTCTTTAAATTAAATACCAGCAAAAGGAGAGAGAGAAAAGGGATTATATTTTCTTGATGTTAAAAGAGCTTAAAATGGTCAACAAAGAAGAGAAATAAAGGGATTTTATTGATATTAGTGCTCTGAGCATGCAAGACGAGGATTATTTTGTAAATTCCTTTATTAAAAGATGTTTTTCTTTTTCCCTTTTGTTTTAGGAGTTTGCTGCTTCTAATTTTAGTTAAAATTATACATATAGTTCATTGGCAACTACTTATTGTTGGGTATTTTTGCTCTATGATACTTTATAAAGCAGTACGGAAAGTATATAACTATTACAAGTATTCGAAAGGATAAACAAAGATTCAATAATTCAACTAGTAATCTGAAAATTACAAGAGATCCACAAAACTGAAATTACAATTTTGTTGAAGACGGAAAAATGGAAACTGTTTTTGCTGAGTCGAGTGTGGCACTCTGTCCTTAAGACAATATTGCCCCGTATGTATCCTTTATACGTCCTGGACAATTTGTCTCCCAAGATAAAACAACAATGGAACACTTGAGCAAAGGAAACTCAAGAGCTACCGTGAAGAATATTGAGTAACGAAATGATGCCTGGAAGTTGTAGGAAGAAGAAAACTTTCTGCTTGTGTAAGCTTCTGAATTTTCGTGTATATTATATGTGTGTTCTTAGTGCTCAACAATGGTATAAGTGGGTGTTTATATAGGTGATGGAGGGGCTGAAAACTGCCTCCATAATAGCCAAATAATGGTCATTATGGAGGTAGTATAGTCACCAACATAAATGGTGAAAGACCAACGGGATCAAACTGTACTTCTGGTCCAAAAAGATAATATCAGAAGGCCCACAGCCCGTGAACCCGTGAACCCGAGAACCCGAAACTCGAAACCGGACCGGACGGGCGCGCGGCGGCGACGCGTGTGTGATCTTTCCTTGAACCGAAGCACATCTAGGTCCTCCCTCCTTTAAACACATGGGATACCCCTTGGGGTCCCAAACCCCAAACCAATTTCGAGTTTTATATACACAACAATTCTTTCTTCCTCTACCGATGAGGGAGAATTGAACACAATACCACACTTTCCATGCTTCAAACACCTTACTTCGTGGATCAATATCTCTTTCATTTCTCAATGAAATTTGACGATTCTTGGCCCTATGGTTAACTACGTACTTAGTAGATCATGCATGTGTGAAGAACCGGATTCTCCAACATACGTAACACTAGTGTTTAAGCCGTTAAAGTTGGTCGGTCGCAACTCCCGCCAAAGACTAATTTTCAACACTTATTGTGTAAAAGTGTTTAGAATACAAATTCTCAAAATATTCGACTAACAAGATCCTTAAAATGCAATATTTACAAACACTATTGAGAAAACAATCATTAGCTAAGTAGAATAATTATCTGCTCTACTTAAGTAATGGTAAAAGTGTTTTTGTGCCAAAAAACAAACAGATAGCATAATTATTCTATTTTTAATAATTCAAAAGCATAAATGTTTCACTTGACTAATAATATTTTTGAGCTTAAAAAAGCATAATTATTTTATTTTCATTAATTGGAAACACTTTTAACCCTTTTCCCTCAACTTTAAAAGATAAGTTCAATGGTTTCTTTGCAAGTGGATTTTGCATTGTTGATGAATGAGGACAAAGAAAATTGATGCATGAACTGTACATACATTGAAGGCGTGTGCCTTAGTTCAAACTTCAAAGTTCAAATCCCCTCTTATCTTTCGTCTAATTTAATAATTAATTAATTAATTAATTAATATCCCCATAGTTGAATTTTATTTTAGTAAAAATAATTGTTTCAAAAAAGTACAACCACGTGTGATGTCACGTGCCGTTAAATCAGGCCTTTCAAAAATCTAGCCAATGACTTGTATTATTAGTCACCCAAAGTTGAAACCAAACCAACTACTTGGATTCGAAACACCTGCAACATAAGAGTTTAATGTACGATACCAAGAATACATATTCAATAATATAAGTTATTTTAAAAAAATTATTCACATCACGTAAATCGGAATAACTATAAACTACTTGACCTTATACAGTTCATGCACCTAATTATTTAAGTTAAACTACTCCTATTAAATTTATTTAGTTGATAAGTTCAGTTATCTTGTGTTTTGATGATTTACCAATCTGTCGCGAAACCGGATAGGGACCAGGTCTACGATTCGCTCCTTCTGCTATCGTATAGTCAACAGTTACATCTGTAAAGCTATACTATTCACCAGCAGAAGTACAACAGCACTGCTGCAGTTCGCTGGTGGTCAAATCAATGGATGAATTGTCCCTATCACCTCACACATGCTCCCCAATATATATACATTATGTTACAAGGTTTAATGCAACACTCGAAAACTTAAAATCACTTTGAAAGTGCAGCCGCCACAAGTCTCCAAGTGCTCTATAAAACAAAGTTGTTTGCAAACTGAAGGACCAGATCCCGACACTGAAGATGTCTAAGTCCTTTAGTTTGTTTTGAGTCTTTGTCATTTTGTTCTTTATTGTAATCCTACACTACTTTTAAGAAGTGTCATAGTAATACAAATTTCAACCTTTGTTAGTTTGTGCTCTTGACTAGAGTTAGTCAAGGTTTGTAGCTTTGCAATAGAGTTATATTGTAAAGGACTTACAATAGAGGTATTGTAAGGGGTGAGTGATTAATAGTTTAATTCCTAGGTTGCAATAGGTTGTAATATGAAGTTGCTCAGTTAGTGAAGTTTGAAATCCTACTTGGTAGGTCATGGTTTTTAATCCCTTGAGCAAGGAGTTTTTCACGTAAATATCGTGTGTTATTTACTTTTTATTTTGTTTAAGGGAACAGATAGAGAACCTGGTTCTCTATACTATTTGATGGACTCTTAGTTTCTATCAATTGATATCAGAGCAGGTGCTTTCTAAAAGGTTAACACCTAGAAAGAATCTCTCTCATGGTTGCTCCACTAAACTTAGATGAATGACAATCTACCACAAGACCCCCAAGGTTCAACAGAAAGTACTATGGGTGGTGGAAGACAAGGATGCACGATTTCATCATGGCTGAAGATTCTGAGTCGTGGGATTCATCTGTGATGGTCCTCATGTTCCCATGAACACAGATTTAGTTGGTCTTACAACTACTCCAAAATCAAGGAAGGAGTACAATGATGTGGACAGAAATGTTGTGGAAAAAACTTCAAGACTAAGAAGATTCTTGTTTGTGGTATTAGACCGGATGAGTATAATCGTGTCTCATCTTGTGTATCTGCTAAGGAGATCTAAAAAAGTTCTCCAAACAGCCCATGAAGGAACCACTC
This sequence comes from Anisodus acutangulus, assembly GCA_029783415.1. NCBI lineage: Eukaryota > Viridiplantae > Streptophyta > Magnoliopsida > Solanales > Solanaceae > Anisodus > Anisodus acutangulus. The sequence goes on from CM056495.1 coordinate 50,743,890, forward strand.
AAGTAAAGGAGTCCAAGATAGATATGCTCACAACAGAGTATGAGCTGTTTAAAATGAGATAGGATGAGTTAATACAAGATATGCATATCAGGTTCACCTCTATCATAAATGAGCTTAACTCTCTGGGAGAAGTCATTATAACCAACAAACTGGTCAGAAAATTACTTGCCAGACTCTTGGGATAGCAAGGTGAATGCCATATATGAAGCCAAGAACCTGAAGCCTCTGACCATCGATGAGCTGATTGAAAATTTCAAGACTTATGAAATGAAGAAAGCCAGGAAGAAACTAGACAAAAGTGAGGCAAAGAAGGAGAAGAACCGGGTTCTCAAAGCTGCCAAGAGTAACTCAAGCAGTGAAGAAACTGATATGGCATACATCACTCGCAAGTTTCAAAAGATGGTTCGAAAGAATGACGGGGTCCGCAAAATAGAAAGCTATAGCAAAAACTTTAAAGGGAATGACAATTGTTGCCACAAGTGTGGGAAACCTGGTCATTTTTGTTGACACCCAATTTTGTCCCATCTTTTATGATTTTATTCGTAATTTTTAATATTTTGACACTTTTAAAATAATTTTAAAATATAGGCATATATGTGTATATCCTCTTATTATTATTATTATTCGCATTTTATATCATTTGCATTTTTATCATAATCATAAGTTATCCGAAAATTCTATGTTATTTATTCTCGCAAAATTGCATCGCATTTACATTTTTTATTAAGCATTAAACATTTCTCAAATATTATATTTTATTATTGTCACGTCGTTATGTTATTTTAAATAATTCACATCTTTTACAAAACAAAAATAATATTCTAATATTAAGCCCTTTTATATTTCTAACCCATTTAATCTCCCCTCACCCAAAATAAATCAATACCCCACAAAACAAAACAAACCCCCAATTTTTCTACCCACACCAAAACAAGCCCAAAACCAAATTCCCTTTTATTCAAACCCATTTCCCTTCCCCTTTATTTCCCCAATTCCCAAAACCCACAAAACAAAATCCCAAAACTTTTTAACTCCCAACCCAATACAAATTCCCCAACCAAATTCCAAAACCCAACACCCCTTTTTCCAAGCCCAAATCGCCCACCCTGAAACCCCCAACCTGACTCAATTTACTCCCTCTACCCATACCCGAGCCCAATTCCCTTCCCCTCTTCCTATTTTATTCAACTCCCAAACCCCAAAACCCAAAAAATAAAAAACAAAAAAACGAACCCTAGAGGCTCCCAACCAAGCCGCCACCCTACCCCCCACGCCGCCACCCCACCCCCCCACACCCCCTTCACGCCGCACCCTACCCTGACACCGCTAAACCCATCACCTCACCAACACACCCCCCAAAATCCTCAACACATGCCCCAAAAAATCAGATTTTGTCCCCTTTATTTTGAAATTCAAATTCGTTTTAAGGGGGGGGGGTATGAGGGGGTTGGAGGTCGAGTTTGAGACCTATAAAACCCCCCTTTATGCACTGTTTCGAGGGAGGATTTTTCGGATTAAAAAAGGTTTTGTTTTCTTGCTTAAGGTCAATTTTAATTTGAAATTTAGGTTTAAGTTTTGGTTGTATTGTATTTGTTTGTATTGTTCTTCACTAAAAAAAATCCGAAATCTTCTTAAGAACACCTCTTTGTTCTTGCATGTGTTCTTCAACTTAAAGATTCCGAAAATATAGGTCGAAAATTATTGGTTTTTGGTGTTGAAGAATCTGAATTTTTAGCTATTTTCACTGTTTTTTCGGTTAAGATTCGGGTCACTGCGGGTCGGGTCAACTGGTCGGGTCGGGTCATTCCGGTCGGATCAAACATCCGAAAATCAGAAAACAGAGTCCTATTCCCAGAAAATCAGAATTCATAAAAATCTACAACAAAATCGGAATTCTAACATTTCCAGCGGATTCGACGATTCAAAACACGCCTCGGTTCGCTACCGGAAAAAGGTTAGACTCGTTCCAATTCTTCTATATTTCTTAAAGTTTATTTGATTGTGTGTTTATGCTTGATTTAGTATGATATTTTGCTAAATAATGTAGTCTTGATTAATTGATATGATAATGAGACGTTTTGTATATACGTCGTTCGAGTTCTGATTTTGATGTTGATATGTGATAGATGATATTGCCTCAATGTGTTGGTTAGCTAATTATTGTCATTAGCTTTAGTAAGGCATCTTGGGTTCATTATTAAGTGCAATACGGATAATGTAAGATTAATACGTGTTTGAAAGAGCTACGACGTGATTAAATATTCTTAGGACACTTAACGATTTGTTGATATTCAAAATTATTGTATGTTGTAGTTTGGTCGCTGCCTTTAAATCAAACAAATGAGCATACTTTAATTGATTCAAATGACGATATTTACATGTTATATTCTAGATTAATATGTGCAATTTTAAAAGGAATATATTATCCATGTTTAATATAATAGTATGTGCGTTTAGTTTAAGTTTATGAATGTTATGCTTCTTTAAGAATTAAGGTTAGTCCAACGGAATTTATTATGTATGTATACATAATTTATACATTGGTCTTCCTTGCCTCTCTTATTTTTGTTTAAATTTAGAACCGGTTGTGTTATCATATAGTCTTTCTTCGGCTACTTTAATGTGTCAAAATCTGAAAAAAATAATGTCTTAAGTATATGTAGAATAGAAGGCCATGAATATTCATTCCTATGTACATTTAATGTTGTATATTTCGTGTATGTATGTATTAGGAATATTCATGTGTTGATATTTTCGTTCCGCCTACTAATCCTTTTCTTTTTCTTTTATTTACATGAAATGCATCGGGAGTAACGAAGAGTCTCGTTATGAGACTCATCATGACTTCGCCCAAAATGAAGAACCACATTCACATTCCTTGCATTCTCCGGCCTCTAATTTCTACACAAATAGGCGGGATGACATCATCATCCTCCCTAGTTTCCTCTTTTATTATTATTCTTTAATTTCGTTATTTCTATTCTTGGGCATGTAATAATTATTTTAATGCTTGTGTGATTGTTAGAATGCTTAGAATAATTAGGCCGAATAGATGAATGAATAGGATAGTCTAACTGCCGTTAGTTTATTTCTTAGGATCGTTTTTGGAAACCAACCGCTAGCTTTATTTGTTTAGGACCGTCTTGTGTGTTCCAAACTTAGCCTCTAGTTACTTTGTTCTATTTTTTTTAGGTTCGTTATGCATGCTTTAATATCTTTCAAAAATAATTTGGCTATCTATTATTCATTTTCTTTAATCCTAAAAAATAAGGTTTGCATTCTATCATATTTGCAACCTTGAAAGATTTTTTCATAAAAATTGCTTCTTTTATTATTCAATTGCCAACTATGTATTTTTCTATATAAAATATAACTTCGGGGCAATGATGAGGCTTAAACCCTTTATTTCATCCGAGATCAACATGTTTAGTAGGCGAGGTGAATTATATATTCGCAGCCACGACGTGATTATAAGTGATCTTTTCTATTTCACCCGAGAGACCAACACGTTTAGTAGGCGAGGCAATCAAAAATAAACTACATTAGTCATATGTTTGCAGCCACGACGTGATTGGAATGTTCTTTTCAAAATTTAAGTCTGAGCCCTCCGCAATCAAAACATTCACTGTTTTGAATACGGATATAAAGTTATTTGTATTTAAATGTTTCTAACCGTTTGTTTTTGACAGCTTGCAGGGATTAAAGTAAATAACGACGATTTATTCTTCGGAGTTTATTTATCTTATTTCTTTCTTTAATTCGGCTTTTATCCCGCTTTGTATTGTAATATTATTTATCGCACTTATGTAACTATTGAAATGCTTAGAATAGGCAAACTTAGGATTAATTCATAGGTTAGTTTCAAACTTAGAAATCCATCGCTAGTTTATTTACTTTAAGGTCGACACGCGCATTCAAGAGTTTTAAAACAACTGTTGTAATCTTTTATTCGCTTTATTAATCATTCGAATAAGTTTATCTTTTGTCAATTTACAATTTCATGATTCCCAAAATTTTACTTCTTTGATAGTATAAATAATTTATTGTCACAAATGCATATTTTTCAAAACTTTACATGTATCTTTCTTTTTATGTTATCTGAATACGCACCTGTATAAAATGCATCATTTACTAATTATTTGCAAACATCTTTTAATCTATTATACTTGTAAAACATGCATTTTTCTAGTAAAAATTAACCTGAGTTTTACCGGATAACCGCAAGTTAGCGGATCTTAAAGGATGCCTAACCCCTTCCCTTTAGGATAATAAAGAACCCTTACCTAGAATCTCGCTAGTTTCGCAGACCTTAAAATTGGAGTTTACATTGCAGCACTTAGTTTAATATGTAGGTGTCCTAATTCACCGTAAAAGATAATTAGGTGGCGACTCCTCAATCATTTTACCCAGGAATCCCCGAATACGTCCGTGCTCCGCTTTGACCCGAGCAGGTCAAAATAGGGCGCGACAGCATGGCGACTCCACTGGGGATTTTTCAGGTTCCTAACCATAGCAAATTCAGGTTAATTATAATTGTGCTTTACTTTCACTCTTTGTTTGATGTAATGCTTTGATTTGTTTCCTTTATGAAATTTTTTGTATGCATAACTGCTTTAATTTCTATATTTTTATTGCTTATCATAAATTGGCATTTCGTTCATATTTCTTCCACTCTGGAAAATTGACACTATCACACACTACACGCGAGGTGTGTTTTACGCACCCGCAAATTTCTTTCAATCTACCAAAATTTAGGAGAGTTGGCGTATGCGCCGGGGGACCGGACCATCTGGTGGCCGCCGAGCCTTCTCACTCAGTAGTCCGCTCGGGAACCTTGTGTCTAGTCAGCCAAATCTTAGAAAATATAAGATAGAGCTATACCACCCTTTATTTTAAGTCATGCATGCATACACCTTAGGTGGGTCGATCCTTGGTATCGACTCCACAATTAAGAAATCCGCCAAAGATGTCTACGGGTCTCACAACCCAACGACCAATCATCATATTATGTGTAGCGTGATAAGGATAGACTAATCCAAGACTAATCATGACATGCTGAAATTGGAAAATGTACATTCATTTTGTCTCATTTCCAACAAAGCATTGCAGTTTTGCAGCTTGGATCAAATCTGTCGTAATCCCGCATATCTGGCGTTTAGGCCCACCTCCGGCATAAGGGAGGCCCCATGCATATTAGGATGCGCATTTAATTGCCTTACAATCATTTTGTTGTTTTCTCATGCTTTTTCACTATGTATTATTTAAAGCAATAATTACTCGCCCTATACTAACTTGGTTTTCTTCATTTTTTAGAAGGTTTATTTTTCCTAAATTATTCTTCCCAAAGGTTGATTTGCGTTGACTAAAAATGGCGGATCATCCCTACTTCACGAGGTCAAAGGCACAATCCTTCAGCAAAATGACTGATTTAGATGCATCCGAACAGACTGGCCTGGAACTTATCACTCTTTCCGGAGATGAACCAGAGACTTCCGAAAATAGAAATACTACTGTCCAAGAAAAATACATCGCCCAATCATATACAACAGATGGCGACCATGCAGATCGAGATAGAGCGGCTCCAAAATCTCACCAACTCCGTCCATTAGCGCCAATACCCCACTCCCTGAACAAGGGACGAATACAACCGCCCGCAAACTTTTTCATCTCTGAATCGCCATTTCCCCAAAACCTCCCCGAAAATTCGCCACTAAACAAAACCGATCCACAGCACACTAATCCGCAAGCTAGTCCACAACAAAGCCCGCTACAAAATGACCCTGCAACTCCACATACCCAAATTAATCCACTCATCCAAAACACCTCTTCCATGCAAAATCACCAAGCTGCCAACACATATTGATAGCACACGTCGGCCGATCCCCACGAACAAAGACGTGCCACCGATATGCAAATCTAAGCTCAACCTTTTACAACCACGCATCAAACATGACTCTTCAGGAAATTGGCCAGTGTGAAGAAATGGACAGGCAGGTGAGGATCAGAACCGGTGAAAGTGTGGCGAGAGAGATTCATAGCCTGAAAGAAGCATTCAAGAATATCCAAACCAGCAAGGGGCATGAAGGACTCGAGTACGAAGATTTGTGCATGCATCCCGACATTGAATTGCCTGTCGGATATAAAATGCCAAAATTTGACTTGTTTGATGGGAAAGGAAATCCTTACTCTCATTTGAGATCGTACTGCGACAAACTAATTGGGGTAGGTAAAAATCAGGCCATCATAATGAAGTTGTTCGTAAGGAGCTTGACAGGGGAAGCACTAGACTGGTACACAAGCCAAGCACCGCAAAATGGCGTAATTGGGGCACGATGGCACAAGATTTCGTGGATGATTTAAATTCAACACTGACACGCCTTGGGACAGATTTTATCTGATGAAGTTGGAAAAGAAGTCCACAGAGACCTTCAGAGAATATGCCATGAAGTGGAGGACAGAAGCAGCAAAAGTTCAACCCCCGATAACGGGAAGTGAAATGGCCACTCTCTTTGTACAATCTTTGAAAGATGCGACATACTATGAAAGAATGATAAGCGTCATAGGACGAAGTTTCTCTGAAGTCGTAAGGATGGGAGATTTCATAGAAGAAGGTATCAAAACTGGGAGAATTGCAAACTTGGTAGCGTTGCAAGCAACGAGTGAGGCAATCCAGTCGGACTCATTTGGGGGAATAATAAAGAATAAGAGGGACGGAGTGTCGCCTGTCATGACGGTCCAGAAACATAGGCCAAATCAAATGTCAAATTACCAAAGGTCATCACCTCAGCCTCCCTACTACAATCAAAACAACCAAAGTCCTCATCCTTCCTATTATTACCCATACACCCAAAGCCCTCAGCCTTACTATCAATACCCACCTGGTCCCTACCCTGTCTACCATACCCAGCCAATATATAGCCTGCCTCGAGCACCTGTCTATCCAAATCCCCCGCAATATCAGCCCGCATACTTACCTCAGCCACGAGTCCATCTACCTAACGCGCCCAGACCCCGCGCAAAATACGAAAGAAAGCCAGCCAAAACCTATACACCTTTAGCCGAACCTCGAGCCCAGTTATATGAAAGACTGAAAACCGCAGGAATACTCCAGCCCATCCCAGGAAATGTCCCCAAACCTGTTCCTAAATGGCATGATGAGACTAAGCGTTGTGCATACCACTCGGGAATCCCTGGACACGACACTGAAAATTGCTATGCCCTCAGAGATAGAATCGAGGCATTAATCAAAGAAGGAGTTATCCGACTGAAAGGACCTGCCTCTAATGAAAACAATAACTCTTTGCCAGATCATGACGATGCAAATGTGAATATGATTACTGTTGATAAAGAACACAACTTGGAAGGGACTATTGTGCAGTCCAGAGAAAGGAAAAGGTTAAATCATCAGCCTTTATCACCCCTGTGATTACAGTCCAAGTGAGGGCACCGTTCGGAGTAGAAGTACTTCCTCCAAAGCCGCGGGCCATGGCACCATCTTTTCTTGGAAAAGTCTTATCAACCAATCTCCGAAGAAAGAGAGATGTTCCTTTGCCAAAGCTTGTTCCACCTCCGAGTCAGTCATTAATTCGTGAGCATCGCCACTCAGAATCAAAGGAGGACAATGCACCAACCTCGTTGAGGGATTCAAAAGTCTTTTCATTACTGAAGAAGAAGCAGGATGCAGTGTGATTTTCGAGGATTACGCTAAAGACTCAACCATTTGGGATGCAGAGCAAGAAGATGATTTGGGAAATTGGACATGTGCCCCGGCTTTGTTTCTCCCAGAAACTAGTTAACTGCATTAATATTTAATGAAACAATGCGATTCAAATTGAGGCCTGAATCACATATATGCATTTAATGTGTTTTGCCTCTACCTTTTGAAAATTTAAAAAGACAAATCTGCATTGCTTTTGCTATTTTAAAATCTGTTTTGTTTAATAATTTTCTTTTCTTTTCCATTATGCAAACTAATCTGTCGATAATGTGTGACACATTTGAAACAAGCAAGCAAGGCTTCGAAGAATATAAGGAAGACTCACAACCGGAAGAACTGGGGCATTTTTTTTGGAATAAGTCAAAGCCAGATTTGGATGAAACATCAGGATGGTTGATAAGTTACAAGCATCGGCACGGACGTTTGCCATTTGTACTCTTAGGCAACTGCACTACAATCTGGACTTCTACTAGGGCAATGCTATATCTTTCGCAGTCAAGTAGATACAGAATCATATACTAAGAGACTGATTGATGAAAAGCAGATGGACGCAGTTGTCCGGGGCAACCTTATCAGAATAGGATGGCCAAAAACCATCGATGCAGATGCAGGGAAGAGATACCATATCTAACCTGAACTACGTTATGACCTGATTCCCTCGGCGGGATACGTAGGCGGCCACATCGGCTTCGGTCCCATCTTTAGAAAAACCTTACAACCCTCTTTACTTGTAATGAACTACGTCATGACCTGATTCCCTCATGGGGATACGTAGGCGGCCTAAATCGGCTTCGGTCCCACCATTAGGAAATATTTTCTCCTTTATCTAACATATGAAAAAATGCACCCATCTGATCACCCTGATAGGACAGGCCAATCTACACAAGACTCGGTTGTCCGTTTAAAAGATCATCATCCTCATATATCGGAAACTGGGGCATTTTTAAGGGATCACTGCCGGAGGACGCCGATAAACATGGAAAAGCATCGGCAAACTAAGTCTTCAAATTTAAGAGGATTTTGGATAAGACGTTTGCTTTGTTTCACCGCATGTCGCTGCTCGACAGACATTTACATATATGCATACTTTCTTATAAGCAATTTATTTTCAACAAATACTTCATTAGAGTTTAACAAGATTTTTATTACTAATATGCATATTTTCTTATACGCAATTTATTTTCACCAAATATTTTCATTAGAGTTTGACAAGATTTTTATTACTAATATGCATATTTTCTTATACACAATTTATTCTCACCAAATATTTTCATTAGAGTTCGACAAGAACTTTTTAATGATAAGCATACTTTCTTATAAACAAATTATTTTCAACAAATGTTTTCATTAACGGTTAGCCAAGGCGGGAACCAGGCAGGGCTACTGAGTCCAAATCGGCAGGACATGCAAATATCAAGAGCCAAAGCTATCAAGTCAACGCGAATCAACCGCCCCTCCCCAAACTCACAAATTTTCTTTGAGTACAGGTTCTTGAGGTTGAAAAAGCAGGGAAGCCACATCGCTTATGATCAATTCCCAAAGAATTTCGGCACTACAACTCACTACAAGGATTACATTCTTGTTCTGCATTTATCTGAAGACATCATCTTGACCTCTGTGGTCCCGACTATTATGTCTGCACAAAGATGTTATTTCGGATCACAAAGAACGACAACAAGGCAAACCCGACGCAAAGACATCGCATCACATTTTCGCGTGCCAGGACAACATTTCAATTCACATGAGTTTGGATCGTGGAAGATTGACAACGTGGAACCCTATTACAAAGAACCGACGGCAAGGACGCTACTTACATCTCTTACAACAAGACAACATTTCAAAACGCCGCCGGCGTTATGGCAAAGACGACAATCATTTTTACGACTTTACAACGACGTCAACAACATTACAATGACGTCTTCAACGCAGCAACTATCTTTTACCGCATCTCAACGACGTCAACAGCATTACAATGACGTCTTCAAAACAACAACTATCTTTTACGGCAATGCAGCAACTATCTTTTACCGCATCTCAACGGCGCTAACAAAGATTACAATGACGTCTTCAACGCAGCAGCTATCTTTTACAGCATTACAACAACGTCATTGACGTTACTGCAGCACATCAACTATCTTCAACAGCATTACAACAACGTCCACGACGTTACGGCAACACGACATCTATTTTTACAGCATTACAATGACGTCAACAACATTTCAACGACGTCTTCGGCGCAACGCCTATCTCTTACAACAAACAGCATTACATCCTTGCAACAACGTCATCACAATGACGTCTTCAACACAACACGTCAATACAACGACGACCTCAGCATTACATTCTTGCAACAACGTCATCACAATGGCGTCTTCAACACAACACGTCGATACAACGACGACATCAGCGTTATCATTACAACGACATCAACAACATTACAATGATGTCATCAGCAACACGCCCATACAACGGCGTCATCAACAACGCGCCCATACATCGGCGTCATCAACAACACGTCTATGCAACGACGTCTTCAGCACAACAATTATTTCTTACAGCATTACAACGACATCAACAACATTACAATGATGTCATCAGCAATACGCCCATACAATGGCGTCATCAACAACGCGCCCATACAACGGCGTCATGAACAACACGCCTACGCAATGGCGTCTTCTGCACAACATTTATTTTTACAACATTACAACGACATCAACAACATTACAATGATGTCATCAGCAACACGCCCATACAACGGCGTCACGAACAACACGCCTACGCAATGGCGTCTTCTGCAAAACAATTATCTTTTACATTCTTACAACGACATCAACAGCATTACAATGATGTCATCAGCAACGCGCCCATACAACGGCGCGTCATCAACAACACGCCTATGCAACGGCGTCTTACGCACTACATTTATTTTTACAAGATTACAATGACGCCAACAAAGATTACAACGACGTCTTCAAAGACAACATTTATTTTTACAAGATTACAATGACGTCAACAGATTACAACGACGTCTTACGCACAACATTTATTTTTCTGATGTTACAACGACGTCAACAACATTACAACGACGTCTTCAAAGACAACAATTATCTTTTACAAAGAAACAAAGATTACAACAACGTCCTCGACGTTACATGCGTATAACAACTGTCTTTTTACAACGACGTCAACAACATTACAACGACGTCTTCAACACAACACGTCAATACAACGACGTCATTTCAGCGCCCACCTTATAATGCGGGTATTTTAATTTCGATCAGCCCACCTTATAATGAGGGTATTTTTAATTTCACCAAAGGCCCACCTCCTAATGCGGGTATTTCCAAGTTATTTTCTCTACAATATTTTCTCGTGATTTATACACTAATTATATCTTAAGCTTTAGTTTGCGTGAGTTTTTCATTTGCGGGAATTTCATCACAGTGGAACTATCTCTTCTGACGAACCGAGGCAAATTGGTCAACGACCTACTTGACGTCGATCCGCTTTTCCCATTAGTTTCGCATCTGCGACGGTGTCATCCTAAGTCGACACTGGGGCATTGTTTCTTGAATGCACTATCTTTTTGCAACTTCTATACCCCCCGGGGATTCTATTTCTTACCATGCAGTTCCGATGATCGGGACAAAATTGGCTACTCAGTCAACTTTCTTTGGCCGAAAACTCTTTCATCGTCTCCGTCCAAAGAGGGGCATCTGTTGACACCCAATTTTGTCCCATCTTTTATGATTTTATTCGTAATTTTTAATATTTTGACACTTTTAAAATAATTTTAAAATATAGGCATATATGTGTATATCCTCTTATTATTATTATTATTCGCATTTTATATCATTTGCATTTTTATCATAATCATAAGTTATCCGAAAATTCTATGTTATTTATTCTCGCAAAATTGCATCGCATTTACATTTTTTATTAAGCATTAAACATTTCGCAAATATTATATTTTATTATTGTCACGTCGTTATGTTATTTTAAATAATTCACATCTTTTACAAAACAAAAATAATATTCTAATATTAAGCCCTTTTATATTTCTAACCCATTTAATCTCCCCTCACCCAAAATAAATCAATACCCCACAAAACAAAACAAACCCCCAATTTTATTACACCAAAACAAGCCCAAAACCAAATTCCCTTTTATTCAAACCCATTTCCCTTCCTTTATTTCCCCAATTCCCAAAACCCACAAAACAAAATCCCAAAACTTTTTAACTCCCAACCCAATACAAATTCCCCAACCAAATTCCAAAACCCAACACCCCTTTTTCCAAGCCCAAATCGCCCACCCGAAAACCCCCAACCTGACCAAAACTCCCTCTACCCATACCCGAGCCCAATTCCTTCCCCCTTCCTATTTTATTCAACTCCCAAACCCCCAAAACCCAAAAAAATAAAAACAAAAACGAACCCTAGAGGCTCCCAACCAAGCCGCCACCCTACCCCCACGCCGCCACCCTACACCCCTACACCCCCGCCTCACGTCGCGCACCCTACCTCGACACCGCTAAACCCATCACCTCACCAACACACCCCCAAAATCCTCAACACATGCCCCAAAAATCAGATTTTGTCCCCTTTATTTTGAAATTCAAATTCGTTTTAAGGGGGTATGAGGGTTGGAGGTCGAGTTTGAGACCTATAAAACCCCCTTTATGCAATTGTTTAGTGGAAGGATTTTTCGGATAAAAAAGGTTTTGTTTTCTTGCTTAAGGTCAATTTTAATTTGAAATTTAGGTTTAAGTTTTGGTTGTATTGTATTTGTTTGTATTGTTCTTCACTAAAAAATCAATCTTCTTAAGAACACCTCTTTGTTCTTGCATGTGTTCTTCAACTTAAAGATTCCGAAAATATAGGTCGAAAATTATTGGTTTTGGTGTTGAAGAATCTGAATTTTTAGCTATTTTCACTTGTTTTTCGGTTCGGTCGGGTCAACTGCCTCGGGTCACTTCGGGTCGGGTCGGGTCATTCGGTCGGATCAAACATCCGAAAATCAGAAAACAGAGTCCTATTCCCAGAAAATCAGAATTCATAAAAATCTACAACAAAATCAGAATTCTAACATTTCGAAGCGGATTCGACGATTCAAAACACGCCTCGGTTCGCTACCCGGAAAAGGTTAGACTCGTTCCAATTCTTCTATATTTCTTAAAGTTTATTTGATTGTGTGTTTATGCTTGATTTAGTATGATATTTTGCTAAATAATGTAGTCTTGATTAATTGATATGATAATGAGACGTTTTGTATATACGTCGTTGGATTTCTGATTTTTGATGTTGATATGTGATAGATGATATTGCCTCAATGTGTTGGTTAGCTAATTATTGTCATTAGCTTTAGTAAGGCATCTTGGGTTCATTATTAAGTGCAATACGGATAATGTAAGATTAATACGTGTTTGAAAGAGCTACGACGTGATTAAATATTCTTAGGACACTTAACGATTTGTTGATATTCAAAATTATTGTATGTTGTAGTTTGGTCGCTGCCTTTAAATCAAACAAATGAGCATACTTTAATTGATTCAAATGACGATATTTACATGTTATATTCTAGATTAATATGTGCAATTTTAAAAGGAATATATTATCCATGTTTAATATAATAGTATGTGCGTTTAGTTTAAGTTTATGAATGTTATGCTTCTTTAAGAATTAAGGTTAGTCCAACGGAATTTATTATGTATGTATACATAATTTATACATTGGTCTTCCTTGCCTCTCTTATTTTTGTTTAAATTTAGAACCGGTTGTGTTATCATATAGTCTTTCTTGGCTACTTTAATGTGTCAAAATCTGAAAAAATAATGTCTTAAGTATATGTAGAATAGAAGGCCATGAATATTCATTCCTATGTACATTTAATGTTGTATATTTAGTGTATGTATGTATTAGGAATATTCATGTGTTGATATTTTCGTTCCGTCTACTAATCCTTTTCTTTTCTTTTATTTACATGAAATGCATCGGGAGTAACGTAAGAGTCTCAAGTTATGAGACTCATCATGACTTCGTCCAAAATGAAGAACCACATTCACATTCCTTGCATTCTCCGGCCTCGGAATTTCTACACAAATAGGCGGGATGACATCATCATCCTCCCTAGTTTCCTCTTTTATTATTATTCTTTAATTTCGTTATTTCTATTCTTGGGCATGTAATAATTATTTTAATGCTTGTGTGATTGTTAGAATGCTTAGAATAATTAGGCCATGAATAGATGAATGAATAGGATAGTCTAACTGCCGTTAGTTTATTTCTTAGGATCGTTTTGGAAACCAACCGCTAGCTTTATTTGTTTAGGACCGTCTTGTGTGTTCCAAACTTAGCCTCTAGTTACTTTGTTCTATTTTTTTAGGTTAGTTATGCATGCTTTAATATCTTTCAAAAATAATTTGGCTATCTATTATTCATTTTCTTTAATCCTAAAAATAAGGTTTGCATTCTATCATATTTGCAACCTTGAAAGATTTTTTCATAAAAATTGCTTCTTTTATTATTCAATTGCCAACTATGTATTTTTCTATATAAAATATAACTTCGGGGCAATGATGAGGCTTAAACCCTTTATTTCATCCGAGATCAACATGTTTAGTAGGAGAGGTGAATTATATATTCGCAGCCACGACGTGATTATAAGTGATCTTTTCTATTTCACCGAGAGACCAACACGTTTAGTAGGCGAGGCAATCAAAAATAAACTACATTAGTCATATGTTTGCAGCCACGACGTGATTGTAATGTTCTTTTCAAAATTTAAGTCTGAGCCCTCCGCAATGAAAACATTCACTGTTTTGAATACGGATATAAAGGTATTTGGATTTAAATTTTTCTAACCTTTTGTTGTTGACAAATTGTGGATTAAAGTAAATAGCGACGATTTCTTCTTCGGAGTTTATTTATCTTATTTCTTTCTTTAATTCGGCTTTTATCCCGCTTTGTATTGTAATATTATTTATCGCACTTATGTAACTATTGAAATGCTTAGAATAGGCAAACTTAGGATTAATTCATAGGTTAGTTTCAAACTTAGAAATCCATCGCTAGTTTATTTATTTTAGGCTCGTCACGCGTATTCAAGATTTTTAAAACAACTTTTGTCATCTTTTATTCGCTTTATTAATCATTCCGAATAAGTTTATCTTTTGTCAATTTACAATTTCATGATTCCCAAAATTTTACTTCTTTGATAGTATAAATAATTTATTGTCACAAATGCATATTTTTCAAAACTTTACATGTATCTTTCTTTTTTATGTTATCTGAATACGCACCTGTATAAAATGCATCATTTACTAATTATTTGCAAACATCTTTTAATCTATTATACTTGTAAAACATGCATTTTTCTAGTAAAAATTAACCTGAGTTTTACCGGATAACCGCAAGTTAGCGGATCTTAAAGGATGCCTAACCCCTTCCCTTTAGGATAATAAAGAACCCTTACCTAGAATCTCGCTAGTTTCGCAGACCTTAAAATTGGAGTTTACATTGCAGCACTTAGTTTAATATGTAGGTGTCCTAATTCACCGTAAAAGATAATTAGGTGGCGACTCCTCAATCATTTTACCCAGGAATCACCCGAATACGTCCGTGCTCCGCTTTGACCCGAGCAAGGTCAAAATAGGGCGCGACAATTTTATTAAAGAATGTCATTTTCACAAGAAGGACAATAAAAAGACAAGATTGTTAAGAGGAACTAGGTCTCTTATAAGAAGTCCAAGAGGAGACATGCGACTAATGACATGGTGAAACAAGCTCTTGCTGCTTGGGGAGACTCGGCACGTGAATCTGAAGATGATAATGACCAGGGTGACAAATCAATAACGACCATTGACAATGGATCTTCTGAATATGAGTCAATCTTTGCACTCATGGCCAAATCTAATGCTGCTGATGATGATGAGCAATAAGAGGCTGAAGTGAGAGGAGGCAGTAAAAAATGGTATATGGATAGTGGCTACTCGAAGCATATGACTGGTAGAATGGAATATTTTCTCACTCAAGGCCTTTTAAGGTGGAAATGTGTCCTTTGATAATGGCAAAAAGAGTACATTCTTGGTGTTGGCAAGGTTGAGAATACACTCTCTCATGTAATTAAGAATGTGTACTATGTATATATGTTAAAATATAACTTGTTAAGTGTGTCTCAAATCTGTGATAAAGGAAATGAAGTGAAGTTCTTGTCATACTCTTGCACAGTCACCAATCTCTAAACTAGTGAAGTGGTGCTAATAGCAAAAAGGTTCAAGAATATATATGTTTCAGATTTTGATTCTTTGACTGGTAGTGACTTGACATGCCTAAGTGTCATGGATGATGATGTTGAGCTTTGGCACAGACGACTGGGACATGTAAGCTTTTCATTACTGAACAAACTTGTTGGGAAGGACCTGATTCGTGGGCTATCAAAGGCCAAGTTCAAAGATCACAATGCGTGTGATGCTTACATTAAAGGGAAGGAGATCAGATCTTCATTCAAGCCAAATAAAGAAGTGAGTACCTCAAGGCCACTTGATCTTCTTCATATGGATCTTTGTGGACCAATGAGGATCTCAAGCAGAGGAGGAAAGAAGTATATTTTTGTGATTGTTGATGACTACTCCAGATTCACTTGGACTCTATTTTTAAGAAGCAAGGATGAAACGTTCCCATTGTTTTATGTCTTTGTGAAACAAATTCAGGTGAAACTAGGAAATCACATTGTGAGTATTAGATCTGTTCATGATGATGAGTTTGAAAATGATGAGTTTGAAGATTTTTATGCTAAAAATGATATAAGTTACAACTTTTTTGCTCCTAGAACACCTTAGCAAAATAGTGTTGTGGAGAGGAAAATCAGGACACTTGAAGATATGGCTAGAACAATGTTGATAACAAGTGGTGTGTCTAAAAGTTTTTGGGCTGAAGCTATCAATACTGCTTGTCATGTGATAAACAGATGAATGATTAGGTCCCTACTTGAGAAGACTCCTTATGAATTGCTCAATGGGAGAAAGCCCAAGCTGACTTATCTAAGAGCATGTGGCTGCAAATGCTTTGTTCTCAATAATGGTAAGGAAGCTTTTGGGAAATTTGATGCAAAAAGTGATGAAGGAATCTTCCTTGGTTACTCATCTTATAGAAAAGCATACAAGGTCTGCAATAAAAGAACTCAATGTGCAGATAAAAGTGTGCATGTGGTCTTTGATGAATCTAATGCACTGAGCAATAAAGAGTCACAGAATGATGAAGTTGAAGATGGAGTATTTTAAAAAATTCCTGATGAAGCTATTGAAATCTAAAATGAAAAGACTGAGTTGATGAGTCAATCAAACAAAATAATGAAGAAGATGCAACAGAGTCTTCAGAAGGTATAAAGGAACCTGGACCTATCCTTACTCTACTAGAAGCTGAACATAAAGTAGCAGATGATGTATAAGGCAGTCCTGAAGTTGGACAAGGAAGTGAAGGTCTTGTTTCTGTTGATGTCAATAATGGATCCAACATGAAATAGCTCTGATACCAATTTAGAGGTCATGACCAGGCTTGATAAGGATCTATAATAAAATAAAACTTAAGAATAGAACAAAATAAAAGAAATCTACAATCAGGATGGATCACAGTAATGTTCATTAATATTGATTTTAATCCGAGTATATTCCAACAGTTATACATAGATCAATACGAAAAATGGTCCATAAAAATGTCTTATGTCTAACCACGGCGACGGCTGAAAGGGCACTCCGTACGACAAGAGCATAATTGTTAGAATACCTCAGGATCCATGGTGATATGCACTAATATCCTTCCCGGAAATTTAGTGTAGAAATCAATTTCATTCTATTCCCTTTTTTTTTGCTTTTACTTCATATAGTTTCCTGAAAGCCCGAAAATCCTTCTGATTATATCGAATGATCTGCTTCATTATTTTTCTTCCCGCAGGCAGGAATCCGTTGGATATGGAAATGGATTTCAGAAGTAGGAAGGAATCAACAAGACATTATATGTCTCAAAAGGAAATTCCTTTGTAAATTTTGGTCCAAATTATTAGATAAAGATCCAGAGGACAAAACTCGCCATTATGGATGGCAATTAGAAGACGATATATCTTCACTGGTTAAAAGTCTTAAAAATATCCATCGTATGGAGAAAAAGACTAGAGAAGATGAATCATCTTTCTTTTTCAAATTGAAAAAACTATTAAGGTTCGAAATCCTCAAGCATCAGATGAAGATTTCATGTCAGCATACCTTGATAAGGTAAATGAGGATTTCATAAAGAATTTTAAGGCGAAAGTGGATGATAGTCCCTATTCCGAGACATCTACCGCATCCATGAGAGATGTCCCTGATGACAATCAATATGCTTGTCTAGGAGGTGAATCACAACCATTGGAGGATTATACTTACCATCCAACGACAGAAGATCGGTTTGATAGCCTGATAGAGGCAATACAATAAAAGCACAAATCCAAGAAGAATGATACAAATTCAAATGGAAAAGCAAAAATGTCAGAATGAGATGACATTGGTGGCCACGCGGAATCAATAATGGCCGAACAGGATAAATGTCCTTTTAGACATTAATAAAGTTTTTAACTTTTTATAAAAGTTTTCTTCTTTTAAAGATAAGATTCCCCGACACACGTCGCTTTCTTATCTTACTTTATGTAAAGTTTTTTACTTTCCGCAAAGTAGTTTGTTCCTATGTAATTATTAGATACATTTACTATTTATTTTGTAAATTGTAATCAGTTTTGAAGTCCGCCTTCACCTATAAAAGGGGACTTTCATTCACTTGTACAAACAAGCCTTGGAAGAAAATCACCAAACACTGTAAAAATCCTCTTAATAATATTCTCAAAGTTTTCTTATATACTTTCTCTCTCTTGGGCACATCTTCGGTACGGTTCTCTCCCCTTATGTTTTATTTTATTTCTTATTATTTCATATGATAGGCTAATAAGCCTATACTATCTAAGATGCTCTGCGATGATATGGTTTAATTAAAAAAAAGAAATAAAATGAAATGGAATTCTACACTAAAATTTCGGGAAGGATATTAGTACATATCACCATGGGTCCTGAGGTATTCTAATAATTATTCTCTTGTCGTACGGAGTGCCCTTTCAGTTGTTGTCGTGGTTAGGCATAAGACATTTTCATGGGCCGTTTTTCGTATTGATCTATGTATAACTGTTGGAATATACTTGGATTAAAATCCTTATTCATGAACAGTACTGTGATCCATCCTGGTTGTAGATTTCTTTTGCTTTGTTCTATTCTTAAGTTTTATTTTATTATAGTTCCTTATCAGGCCTGGTCATGGCCTCTAAATTTGTATTAGAGCCAATTTTTTCTGCGATGATATGGTTTAACTAAAAAAAAGAATAGAATGAAATGAAATTCTACACTAAAATTCCGGGAGTACATATCACCATGGGTCCTGAGGTATTCTAACAATTATGCTCTTGTCGTACGGAGTGCCCTTTCAGTCGTCATCGTGGTTAGGCATAAGACATTTTCATGGGCCGTTTTTCGTATTGAACTATGTATAACTGTTGGAATATACTCGGATTAAAATCCTCATTCATGAACAGTACTGTGATCCATCCTGGTTGTAGATTTCTTTTATTTTTTTCTATTCTTAAGTTTTATTTTATTATAGATCCTTATCAGGCCTGGTCATGGCCTCTAAATTGGTATCAGAGCCATGTTTTCAAAGTGTATTCGCAAACAGTATTTTCATTATCATGAATATTTTCAGAAATTACAAACATAGCATTAAGAATGCTAGATCGGAAGAACATGAATTTCCACAGCAGTTAGATGCTGTAATTTTGGTATTTTTGAAAATTTGCGAGATCGTCATGTTATTAAGACTATTGAAGAATCTGTCCAAATGGATAATCAAGAAAAAACTATACAGTTATTTTCTGATACTGATATTGAAAGATATAAAAAATTGCATTATAATTTTTTGCATATTGAATTAGTGCATATTGGATTAGTGCAAATTGTATTTAAACCTTTAACTTTAAAAGATTTACCTTAAAGTTTTATGATTGTTTTAAGAGATGCTAGAAATTTAAATTGGAAACAATCTCTTATGGGTGCTATGTAATCCAGTCTGGCTAATGGACCAGTTTATTTTGATGTCAGACCAAATCTTACTTTATCTTTGTCTGATCCAAATATTTTGCATGCTTTAACTTTATATGTAAAAGCTCATTGTTATAATTATATGCCTGAAACATAAGTTATGTGCATCTGTTATCGTATCTATTTTCGTGTGTTAGACACTATGAATCCTAATTGTAAGATTATGGATCATAAGAGAAATAGACAAACGGTTCTTATAGAAACCAACATAGCCAAAAGGTCTAAGATAACAACTAGAAGACCTATCAGTTAGGATGAAATAAATTACCTCGACGATTGGCTAATTGAGAAGGCAATTCCTGTCCAACCTAGGATAGATACTCGGATTGCTCAGGAGTTCAAACTACTGATGGAAATATCCATCTCCAATTCGCTACTCAACCACCTAAATTAGGTAGATCGATGTCATCTCATTATTACCTCTCTCCTCTCGATGACATTCCCAGACCTTCTACTGCTAGAGCGTCAACCTCTCAGGTTAACGAAGACCTTTATAAGGCTCCATCAGAAATCTCTCAAGATGAGAAGATTGATAAAATAAAGATAGTAAATAACCAATTTTTTGTAGGAATTAGCACAAATCCTACTCCCAGCGAGATGGGATTTGCTGATTATTTTAAAGATGGATAGCGATCATATTCGTGCTTCTCCTATGGATTATAGTCCAGGTTCATGTCTGAGAAAAATTATTTCGAAAGACTTTCTTAGTGAAGATTATTATCTTTTTAGAATATGGTTTTATTCATTTTTTTACTGAGAAAGAACAATGTTCTATTAGAGATCAATTTTATGATGAGTTGCAAACCAAGCAGGATTATAAACCTTTTGTTAGATGGTTTGTCGAAGACTATGCTCTACCCAATATCAATGTTATTGAAAGACAAAGGCATTTGGATTCCAGAAAGGTCCTTAGGAGTATATACCCTCCAGATGAACCATTTTCTTTAAAGAGGGACCAAAGTAATAATGATTTACAAGCCCAGCCTTTTATGAAGCTGATACATCAGACCCTTCATAATGGTCCTACAATTGATCATATCAACAATCTATTTAAATAACATAACCACACCAATATCTATCTTAAGGTTATTAGTGAACAGATAAGCTTATTACATAACAAGGTAGACAAGCTCAGATCTCTTATAGAAAGTCAACGAGCCAAGCTTGATGCTGATAACCAGCCTCCAAAGCCTCTCGAGATTCCAGCTAACATCCAGCCTCCTCCTTCAATGGAAGGAATTTCCCTAGGAAAAAAGATCACAGAACCATTAGTAGGGAATCTAGAGAAATTACTCTCTCAATTTCAAGATAAGTTAAAACTTTCTACACTTGATGGTTCTATATCTGTTATTATAATGATTAGTATAGATAAATTATCTGAGTCTGATAACGAAGAACAAGTTGCTGCAATGAGAAAGGGTAAATGAAAACCCAAGTTTAATTCAGAAAATTACTACTATCCGAGACCTATACCCATGGAGGAACAAGCTTATAAGAATGAGCCTACCGCTTATACCGGTACTAAAACTATTGAATGGAACATAGATGGTGGCATTGATAGTCAAATCTTCAAGACATGCCACAAGATCATTATGTATGCTGCAACAGCCAAAGGTAATAACCAAACCGATGCTCACATCGTTAAGATGATAACTGCAGGATTTACAGGTCAGCTTAAAGCGTGGTGGGATAATTATCTTACACCAGACCAGAAAGCTTATATTTTATATGTTGTAAAGTAAGAGGGTAATGAGGTCCAACCTTATGCGGTTTTTACTCTCGTTCTAACCAATTTAGATCACTTTACAAAAAATTATTCAACCAATTATGATAATATCAGAACTCTTCTGCAGAACCATAGGTGCCCCACATTAACTTCATTTAGGTGGTATAAGGATGTTTTCCTTAGCAGAGTGTTAAACCTCCCAGAAGCTAATAGTAGTTTCTGGAAAGCCAGATTCACAGATGACCTTCCCTCTCTTTTCGCTAGGGTCGGCTGGTGACGGGCCCGACCCCGTCACCCAGCTCCGCTCGTCCCGCCTAAAAAAAAAAAAAAATAATCTGGCGGGACTCAACTCTGGACGGACGATGCCTCGTCCGGCGAGACTTGAGCCCGCCCCAGGCCCGCTTGACCTGACCCCGCCCGACCTGTCCCGAGGCCCGACTCTGCCTCTTTTCCTCTTTGCAAAATAGTCGTTGCACCAATGAACATTTTAGATTATGATGTTGCAATGCCAACTGGCCATTTTAGGCCCCTCTCCCCAACCCCCTACCCTTTAATATTTATTTTTAACCCATAAGTTATTATATTTACACTTTAACCCAATTTTCCAACTATAAATAACTCATTTCTCTTCATCTTTCTCACAAATCTTCCTACAGTCTCTCTAATTTCTCAATATATCTCTCTACAAGTCTACATTGTTTGCTAAATATTCAATTTTATTTATTCATTTGGGAATTGGGAGGAAGTTGGCAACTAGCTTTGAGGATCTTCCATCGAGCAAAGTTTCAATTTTCAACCTCTTCGATTACATCGCCGACGTTACGCTTGTTTGGGTACATTCCTTCATTAAATTATTATTGTCTGCTTATTTTATTTAGCGCACTTAATTTTATTGTCTTTAATTATTTATTATCATAATTAAAATGAAAGGATTAAAAGGTATGTTTAAGGGTAAGTGGTAAAGTGTTTCTTCTAGTAGGGGCAAACTAGGCAGGAAGGGTAGTTTCTTCTAGTCATCTTATTCCTACACAGGATGATTTTGTTGATACTCAACATTTTCCTACAATACCATTAGATTTAGACCAGGGAGCTATTTTCTGAACTCAAGAAGACTTTAATTTAGGCGATGATCCAAATGATATACCCACTAATGTTGATGACAACACACCCACTAGTGCACCTTCAACTAAAATACCTCCTATTCCCTAGTATGAGATTTGAGATCCAAAGAAACGACCATTAAAATCAGATGCATGGACATTTTTGATAGGGACGAGAATCAAGTAGCCATATGTAAATTTGTAAAAATGTTTTAAAATTTAAAGCTGGAAAAGGTCACGGTGGACGGGGGGTTTAATTAGACACGTAGTAAGTGCTCATCCACTAGGGTATGCCCAATACCAAGGCTTCAAAACCAAGCAAACGCCCGCTCCATCGGGACAATGTTCACATCATCGACATCTCGGACCAAGTACATGGTCAAATTAACCCTATGACGGGGGGAATTGTAGGCTCTAAATACAATAAACATAGAGATAGGGAAGCAATATCAAAATTAGTTGCTGTGGAGGGTTTGCCTTTTTCATTTCCTTCATCTCCCGGTTTATTCATTACATTAGAGATATATATAATCCCTCGCTTTAACGGTTTCCTAGATCAATCAGTTAAGAGAGATGTATTTAAATTGCGCATGAATATCAACAATATTTACGTTTTTTCATTATATCATTTTTAATGGCAAAGTATCCATCACGTCGATATAGGTCAGTACATACTACCATGATTATTTAATCAGAATTTGTCATTGGATAGATTATAAAATGGTCTATGCAAAAACGTATTTTAGCTGTATAGATATATAGATGATAGGCACACCGGTACTTTTATTGCGTAAAATATTTATCAAGTGTGCGATTATTACTAATTACCGATAAAATTATGACTATTACATTAGATAACGCTTCTAATAACAATTACGCAATTACAATTTTAAAAAATAGTTTAACTCCATCTTTTCCAGACCATTTTCATATAAAATGTGTGTGTCATATATATAACTTAATTGTAAAGGATGGTCTATCACTTTTTGAAGACATTCTTAGTAAAATACAATTTGCTATAAACTTTATTTTTAAAAGTAATAAAGTACAACGTAGAAAAGAATATAAAAAAATTTGTCATGATTGTGGACTACCTTATAGAAAAATTCCACAAGAAGTATCCACTAGGTGTAATTCTTTATACGAGCAACTACTTGTTGCTTATGACTATAAATTACCTATAACTTTATTTTTTAACTCTCATAATAAAAAGCCAGCTGATATGATTTTAGATAGTGATTGGGAAAAAAATTCTGAACTTATTGTATTTTTAGAGAAATTTTTTCAAGCAACAAAAGAATTTTCCGGTATATATTATCCTACTATTTCAACTATGTTATTTTATATAACTCTAATATTTTTATTACTTAGTGAATATATGGAAAAACCAGCTTATAAGGCAGCTATTAAAAAAATGTTTCTCAAAATAAAAAAATATTTTATTCCTATTCCCTCTATTTATATTATTGGTTCTGTATTAAATCCTACTATTAAAATAGACGGTACTAAATCACTAATTGAAACTATTTACGATTGTATAGAAGTACTAC
Source organism: Anisodus acutangulus (assembly GCA_029783415.1). Classification (NCBI taxonomy): domain Eukaryota; kingdom Viridiplantae; phylum Streptophyta; class Magnoliopsida; order Solanales; family Solanaceae; genus Anisodus; species Anisodus acutangulus. The sequence continues at coordinate 50,768,155 of CM056495.1, forward strand.
CACCTCCAAGTCCCAAAAATCTAAATCACCCACCACCTATTGAACAAACTAAAGAAGAAGTGTTGTCTAGCGTGAGAACACCAATGCAAAAATATATATATTTTATCAACAAGAAAATGATAGTAACTTACCAGCTTTTCATACCATCTTCTTCATCTTCAACACAACCTCGCAAAGACATGTTGTTTCGCGCCTAGTATTGAAAGCTCTCCCGTAAATAGAATGCGGTCGCATTCTACTACTAACCAAATTAGCGAGTTGGATATTTTTGTTTTACAGGTTACATGCATCGTATCAAGAAGTTATCAATGAAGATGGACATGAAGACTTGCTGGAAATATCGAGGAATGAGAAGACCTTTCCGACACTTTCATTGATGGCTCGAGATGTTTTGAACATTCAAGCGTCGTCAAGCTGCGTCTGAAAGCGGTTTTTCAGGCATATATCAAATAGGAGACCACAGACACTCATTAGCTGAGACAACTTGAAATTGCAGATATTCAGAGATTGGATACGAGCCGGAGCTGAGAAGGTGCGTCAACCGAGATCAACGAAGAAGATGATGAAACTACAACGAAATCTTAACTGAAGGTAGTGGAAGGGCGTGGATCAATTTGACCAACAAATACCAATTCCAACCGAAGAACCACATGAAATCATCAAACAATTAGAACATGTTTTTTTGAGAATGTAATTTTTTTAATTGTAATTTTATTATGTAATTTGCAACTTTTGGACAACACCACAAAGTTGCAATTTAGATTTTAGACAATTGTATTTGTATTACAAAAAAATCATATGTCTATTAAATAATATAAGAGGCACAAAAACAGTCTTGGGATATTTTTATTACACTATCTTGTTTTGTTTATTGAGTTTTTTTTATAAATATTTTTTTTTTAAAAAAAAAAAAAGGAAAACCCGTCGTATCCCGCCCCGAGCCCGACCCCGCCAGAGCCCGCCGACCCCGACCCCTTCTCCCGTCCCGCCCCGACCCTACCAGACCCGGCCCGCCAGACCCGAGCCCGGCCCACTGGCCACTCTTACTTTTTGCTGAATAGATTAAGAGTGTTGACACCCAAATTTTGTCCCCTCTTTTCCGATTATTTATTTGTTATTTTAAAAATATTTTGACACCTCAAATAATTTTATATATATATATATATATATAAAAGGCCTTAATATCGTCAATATCGTTATTTATTATCATTATTATTATTCGTATTTCTAGTATCATTTGCTTTTTAATATCATAATCATAGTTTTACTCTAATATTCTATGTTATTTTATTTTCACAAAACGGCATCGCATTTGTTTTAAGCAATAAGCATTTCATAAATATTATATTTTATTATCACATCGTTGTTATTATTTAAATAATTTACATTTTTTTTCAAAGCATTTTTTTTAAATAATAAACCCATTTTATATTTTAACACACAACCCATTTTCCCCTCACCCAAAACATTCTACCAACCCATCAAAAAATGACCCAATCCGCAACACACCCAGCCCAATAGGCCCAACACCTCACCCGTCGCCCACGGCCTAACCGGCCACAAAAAAACCGGCCTAACCACACTCATTTTTATCCCCTAAACCTAACCCTCAAATAAAACCCTTCACTCTCTTCTCTCACTCATACCCTAACCGCCGCTCACCCATACCCTTAAGGCTGAGAATGCTCTTTTCAGAGTCCAACTGGCTAAAAAGGCATAGAAACCTGGTTCTCGTAGTGATTTGAAGGCTGCAAATGCTGAGAATAAGAAGTTGCAGGCTGAAAATGAGAAGTTAAGATAGAAGGTTGATGAGCTTCGTGATCAGATGTTCCAGAACCAGCGCACTAGTAATGAGTGAGTGGATAGACTCCTTAAGGCTCTGGCCCCTGCTCCTTAGTATCCCTTCAAACCTACTAAGCCTTTGTTCTTAAGACCTGATCCTTCCTCCTCTTAAAGTCCCGTTCTTTTGATCCTTGTTTTTGTTTTCTCTAATGACATTGGTACCGATGGTAGTTTATTTTCATATTTTGTACTGTTTTGGCTACTATATTTTTTTAATGCTAACATATTTTTTGGCAATTACTCTATTTTGTGCATTGATGATGGCTTGTTTGTTCATGTTTCTGCTCATGTTGTGTTGCCCAAGTGGCTCCGAGTTAATGTTGCTGAACTTCTTTTTGCTAGTGTCGCTCTTATTATTTTTTTCAATGATGCCAAAAGGGAGAAAATAAGGGGAATTAAATATACTTGCTATGATTGAGGGGGAAGTTAAATGATATAATGTTGTTGCATGATTAACATATTGTTATGTTTGAAAGATGGGTCTGATCCGCAAGGGGAACACGTGGGGAACCTGGTTCTCAGAGGCAATATCAATTCAGTGTTTGTCATCATCAAAAAGGGAAAAATTGATAAGTTATGTCATATTATGTTTTGATGATTTGCCAAACTGTCGAGGAACCAGATAGGGACCTAGTCTACGATCCGTTCCTTCTGCTATCGTACAGTCAATATTTATAGTTATAAAGTTGTACTTTTCACTGACAGAAGTACAGCAGCACTGTTGCAGTTCACTGGTGGTCAAACCAAGGGATGTATTATCCCTATCTCTTCACACATGCTCCTCAATATATATACAACATGTTACAACGTTTAATGCAACACTTGAAAACCTAAAATCACTTTGAAAGTGCAGCCGCCACAAGTCTCCAAGTGCTCTCAAGAACAAAGTTGTTTGCAAACTGAAGAACCAGATCCCAACACTGAAGATGTCTAAGTCCTTTAGTTTGTTTCGAGTATTTGTCATTTTGTTCTTTATTGTAATCCTACACTACTTTTAAGAAGTGTCGTAGTCTTCTCATTCCTAATCTTTACTTCTTGTGGTTCCATGTAATTGCTCATATTTTTATTTTATTTTATTTTATTCATTTAGTATAATCGTGTTATTTTCTATTTTTTGAAACTACACTTCTTAATATTAGAAATAATAAGTCATTAACAAACTTGACATATAATGAGTGATGTTATTAAAGTAGAATTTCGTTGTGAATAAGGTTATAGACTTATATTTTTCATTTCTTTTGAATTATTTACTTAAGTTACGTTGAAACTTACTTGTGTAATGTTGGAATTTGACATAAGAGTATTATGTTAAACTTTTTCTTTTTGGATTTTAAATTTATGTTTTATTTTTGATTTTAATTTACTTGCTTTAGTACTATTGACTTGTTATTTTACATTGCATGTTGTTTATTTTTCACTTACCGTTGATAGATTTTTTTTGTCAAACAATTGAATAATGTCATGACAATATATCTATAAATATTATTTTTAGTCAAACATCCAATCCATGATGTTCTCACAAAAAAGTCTGCTTTTAAGTTTTATAATTAATTGAAATTAAAATATTATTAATTTAAAATGTATATCAAATATTTTTTATAGTATTAGTTACAAATATATAATTATTAATTAATATATTTTCAAGAAACAATGTGTTATTAAATAACTAATTTAATATCATTTATAAATGCACATATTTTTTAAATATTAACTTTAAATTTTTATTTTAAATTTTATTTTTAAATTAAATTAACTATGTAATTACACTTATGTAACAAAACAACACACTTGTAATTACACTATAATTATATTATGACAAACAAATAAATCATTATAATTACAATACTATATAATTACTAGACTGTATAATTACTACTCTAGTAATTATCAGGTGGCTTTCCAAACATACCCTTAATAATCTCCATAAAGTTTTCAATTGTGGAAATTGGAAAATGGAAAGGGAAAAGAAATAGTAATTAAGAAATTAAATAGGGGCCTACTTGAAATTTTCCAAACGGAAGGGTCAAAGGGAGAATCTTTTAACACAAAAATAACAAGTATCGCGTCCTAATTCAAGGGAGCACAACGAGTCGCCACGTCCCCTCCGTGAAATCTCGCGGGACCCACTTTAAGAGTTGCTAACTTGGATATAATTTTCTTATATCGATTAATTTGGATTTGTGTCTAATAATTTTATTTTTTGGATGAAAAGCTCAATTTAAAGACATTCAATTGTAAGTGTTGAACACCCAATAGCTACATCCTGCAAATAAAGCATAAACGACTCCCACAAAAAACGCTTAATGAAAATTAATCTCACAACAGGGATTATGTAAAGTAATGTCTAGTTCAAAATTAATCAGAACTATTTCAGTAAATCCTGGTGAGTGAACAAAAAAATGAAGCCTACGACCGATAATGATCTAACATCTCAGGTTAATTAATTATATATATATATATATATATATATATATACGATCACAACATTTTAAGAATTTATATTATAAATGTTTTTAATTTAAAATTATGAATTTCGAAATCTCTTTTATTTTTTAAATGATGTATCAATCAATGAAGACTCATATAATAAAAGGAGAAGATTTCAGTCTTTTAACTAAGTGAAGAAAGATTTATAAATTGATAATATTGGATGAGCAAATTTTCCATCCCCAGTAAAGCAAAAGAAAGCTCAAAAGTCTCACGTATATATAGTTTTTTAAGGAGGGAATAGCTACCTATTGAGGCTTTAACCAAATATTATCAATTAATTTCGTTTTGAGACCGATTCCGTATTAGTAATCAATGAAATGTTAAACTATATAAACTATTGAAGTTATTAAGAACTTTTAATAGACTTTTTTTTATTTATGAATTAACTTAGAACAAGTCTGGATAATTGTAATATTTATTTTTCATAATAAAGTATGTAACAAGTTTTATTTTGAGCTGATGTCACTCGGAGACAATCTCGCTATTTTTCAAGATAGAAATAAATTTTTAGTGTATTCTGTTTTTCTCAAATGATTACCCTCTATATGTTATTATTGTTGTAATAAAGTATTTTTTTTCTTTTCAATTTATGTGTCATTATTTTTTTTAGTTTGTTCCAAAAAAGAATGTCACGTTTTTTTATTTGACAATTATTTAATAACATCATCTTTAATTTACCCTTATTAATCCTACTTAATTTTAAAAATATATTTATTATAAAAAAATCAATAAAAATAATTTAACAAACATAACAAAATCTATATTTATTTGTAGGGGTGAGCACGGGTACAAGAAACCCAGATACCCAACCGGAACCGGCACTAACTGGTAGGTTTCGGGTAGATATATTATAATAACGGGTAGGTTCTGGATAGTAAAATTAGGAACCGATCAATGTCGGGTCCAGTTTCGATAAATAGAGACCGGGTATCCGGACCCTATGAACCCACCCTCCATTTAAATTATTTAGTTTTGACCTTTGGGGAATTTAATTTTTGGCCCAATCCGGTTGATAGGGTCCGACCAATGCCTAAGCTCACTTCTCTTTCTAAACTAAAACACAAATACATAAATTTCAGATTTTTCGTCACTCATTTTCTCCATTTTAAGCTCAAAAGTTCCAAATTATGTAAATTTTTTGGATTATGCAGAGTAGTATTTATGATATAAATGGTTTACAGGGTATCTGAGAATCTATCCAGAACCGCACGATAATGATTGTTATGAATAGGTTTCAAATAGTAAATTTAAAAAATCAATCGTTTACTGAATAAAATCCTGATAGTTCAAAAAAGTTAAAATATCAGAATCTGCTAACCCCTATTTATTTGTTAATCTCGCTAGTGGGAGTAACAAAAACAGAGGGAGCCTACTTTTTCTGACTATATCCGTCCCACAGGCTGAGACGGAGGGTAAGTGAAGAGCACCGCAATTTCTAACGAATGAATCGCACTATTCACACATGCAACTTTGGAGATATATATTAATTCAACTCCACCCATACCCTAAACACGACAAAACACAAGTTGTTGAACTACTTTTGGTTCTACACTATGATGATGATGCCGTGTTCCATTCGACTAATTTGTTTTAACACAAATGTTTCAAATCCAATTTGGCTTGCACTATTAAATTAAGAGTATTCCTATATATTTTTGTCACTTTTATTTTCCTTTTCAACTATTAATATGAAATTTAATTCGAACATCTAACAATATCTTTTTTTAATTAACTAAGTTTCATTTGGCCGATTGACCACGAACTAATTAAGTTCTGTATTATTTATTAGTTTATAAATTTATTTAGAAGTTAGTTACGCGTCACCCATATTATCCAAATATTTATGACAACTAATGCGCGTTAGCATTTTTCTGAGTGTGCATCTTTAAGTGAGTAAATTTTTTTTTTTATCCAGTTTTCCGGCTTACGCCAGATTATTCATGGAGATAGTAATTTCGGTTTCTCAGCACTACTACCAGTAAATCGCGGGATGTACTTGAATGATTAGGGTTTGAGAACAGAGCAACTGATATCACCTACAAGGTCCTACCCCAGAAGAGAGCAAATTGCTCCCATCATGATTCAAACTCCCGCTGTAGGCCTCTAGCTGGATTTTAAGTTCTTCTCATTTGTCATCCAGCTATGTCCGGGGACTAGTAAAGGTTATTAATTGGCTTGTAGAGGGACAAAAGTATCAAGTCGGGACCATGATAATATTATTATGTCATTTTCATATTTGTCTTATTGAATCATTTGATTTGATAGTGCTTTTTTCTTATTTTGAAATAATCATTAATAAGAAGGGTATTTTTAATTTATTTGATTAGTTAGAGGATATTTTTAAGCCTAAATTATAACCGATGAGGACATTTTTAAATAAAAAACGTAATGAAGGATAAAATTGACCTATCCTATTCCTTTTTCCTAGAGTCAAGAAATGCCAATTAGATAATTTTTCATATTGTACAGTAAAAAAGAACTTGAAATGTGCTATTATACTTTGATCAAATGGATCATCTAATATTTCAGACACACAGAACCTTGATATACATATAGGAACTTAGGAATTAGGCGAGAGATAATATTAGAGGGGGGGGGGGGGAATGTAGTCATCAAGGTAAAAAACCAGTAGTAATGTTCTAGCTAGCTATAAGCCTATAGAAGAAACCCTAATATCCCATGAATACAAACTTTCTCATTATATATTTTAATAAAGCACAAACAAGAAATACGAAGTTTTTGTGGGATACAACAATTGCAGGGAACGGGAAATAAGTGAATATTACAATTGCTAGAAATGATAAATTAAATATTACAACAAAACTGGAAATCAAGAATGAAACAAACTCCTTGTGTGATTTGCTGAGTCGAGTGATGACACTCTGTCTATAAGATAAGATTGCCTCGTATATCTCCTTTTACGTTGTCGGGCAATAGTCTCTCAAGATACAACAACAACTTAACAATTGAGCAAAGAAAACTCAAGTGTTACTCTCGAAGAACTTTGAGTATAGTAAATTTGCTAGAGAGGAGGAAGATGAATTCAGAAATTCTGTAGTATTTTCTAAGTGTTGTGAACAATTGAGCCAAATGCCTCAATTTATAGTGTAATGAGATGATCCTTCAACTAGCCAACTAATGACCTTCAATAGCCATGTAATGTCACTTGATTGAGGGGTTACATTCAGCCAAATAATGGTTGAATTCATGTGCCAAGTAATGGAGATTCAATGCTCCAAAACCAGCCCAAAGGTCAGAACTTTTCAACTTCACGTCGCAGCATTCTGCCTCCGAAGCGCCGCGACTCTGCGAATTTGCATCGCAGCTCCAGTGGCTGAAGACCCAATTAGCGTCGCGACGCTCCCTAGGAGGCGCTGCGGCCCTTCACGGGGACTTCCGACTTGTTTCATCTTACATTTTGTACACTTCTTCCTTCGTTTACCAACGTGGAATAATTTGTCATTTGGCCAATAATCGTCCATCATTCTATGTCTCAAACGTATTACATACGTACCAATATCTCTTTCACTAATGAAATTTGTGATACTTGGCACTACGTGTGCACGTGTGTGAAAATGACGTTTTCCGACGTGCGGGATCCCAATTATTTGAGTCATAAATAATGGGATATACTTAATTCTACATTAGTAAATTTTCAATAGTTTTTTTTATATGTCTGTACTTTATTTTGAATATTCCGGAGGACCAATTTACCAAATCGAGATTGTATTTGACTGCTTCCTACTGATTAAATTGTTAACTTATTATTTTCTTTGCTAGTCCTAAAATTCCCCCTTGTAATTAATCTTGTATGGTACTCCTATGTTGCAATAGGTCAACACCCCTTAACTCCCTTAGAATCTAACTCTACGATTCTGTACCTGTATATCAGCTACCCTACCACTCTAAACATTGGTATTTGGTACATATATAGTCTGGACTAATTTGTATGTATTGACTATGTGGAGTATTTTGATACTATTGATATATTTTAAACATATTGCATGTTAAATATTATTATATGTAATTTATGGTAAATATTTAGTATCCTAGTTTAGGTAAGGTTGTAATATAATTAGTATTGTATTACCATAATTAGTGTATTACCATAAATGTATAGAATAAGATTTTAGGAATAGAATAAGAATAAGATTCTCCTATTATGTAACTTGTATATATAGCCTTTCAATTAATGAAATAATCAATGAATTATTTCTTTCATGGTATCAAGAGTCTAGGTCTCAAAATCCTCTCTCCTAAAATTTTTCGTCGACTTCCCTCCACTTCCGAGACGTTTTGCTCTCGGTTTGTGTGCCGACGGGACCACTTTTCTTCCCAAAATTTTCTCCCTAATCCCTCAATCACATATTGTTCTATCAATATGTCTACATCCCGGAACATGTTTCATCCGACCCTTACAGTTTCTAACATCAAGAATAACATCCCTCTCATTTTTGAAATAGAAAACGTCCAATATACGACGTGGGCCAGACTGTTCAAAATTCACGCACGATCGCATCAAGTCATCTATCACATAATCCCCGCGGCTCTTGAGGATACAGAGGTGCCAAAACGCGAGGATGATCCTAAGTTGTGGACGACTATTGATGCTACCGTCCTTCGGTGGATATATTCCACAATATCTACCTACCTTTTGCAAACAAATATTGAGTCTGACGCTACAACACAGGCGACTTGGGATAGACTGCGTGATATATTCTAAGATAATCAAAATTCTAGAGCTGTTACCCTTGAGCAGGATTTCTCCCACGTCAATATGAAAGATTTCCCTAATCTTTCGGCTTATTGCAAAAGATTAAAGGAATTGGCGGACTAACTTCGCAACGTTGGCGCGCCGGTTTCGAATGATCGTTTGGTCCTTCAAATGGTTTTCGATCTCTCCGAGGCCTATAGTGGTGTGGGAACGCTTCTTCGGCAAAGCAATTCGCTTCCGCAATTTTATCATGCGCATTCTATGCTTACACTAAAAGAAGCAAGCATAGCGAAATGAACGGCTACCAGTACTAGTCCCGTAGTCATGATGACCGAGTCCATGGTATATCCTACCGGTTCCAACAACTCGGACCAAAACTGCAACAACGGTGGTGGCAAAAAGGGTGGAAATAAGAAAAATGGCAAAAATCACGGCGGCAGGCGACATAATGGTGGTGGCAGTGGGGGTCCTCGCGGTGGTCAGCAGCAGCAACAACAGTTCTGGGGCTCACAGTGGGCCCCACGATGTGGCGATGGGTCCCACAGCGATTGGGCCCATCCGATTACCTTCCGGCGGTGGCGGCCAGCCGGCGATGCAAGCCCAATTTGGCCTGGCCCGATTCTGACCAACAACGATGCCTGGCGAGCGCAAGAAGGGGTACTTAGGCCTCGGCCTCCGCAAGCCCATCACGCAGCAGGCCTCACTCAGACCGATATCGAGGCCGCAATGGACACACTGGGTTTGACTCAACCGAACCCAAATTGGTATATGGGCACCGGTGCCACTACCCACATGACATCCGATTCAGGTACTCTCTCATCTTATTCCAATTTGAGCAACCCCCGCGGTATAATTATTGGTAATGTCAATTCTGTTCCAATTCGTGGTTATGCTCATAAAACATTGTCTCCCCCTCATCCCCCTCTTATCTTGAAAAATACCCTACACGCCCCCAAATTGATTAAAAACTTAGTCTCTGTCCGTAAATTCACTACTGACAATTCCGTTTCTATTGAATTTGATCCATTTGGTTTCTATGTAAAGGATTTCAAGACGGGGAGTCCTCTCATGAGGTGTGATAGTAGGGGAGATCTTTATCCTATCACACCCAGTCCCGATCCATCGAGTCAAGCCCTGCCATCAGTTTTTGCAGCTATCTCTCCTTCCTTGTGGCATGCTCGTCTTGGTCATCCGGGGTCCTCTATTTTGTCAGCTTTAGATAAAAATAACTTCATTTCATGTAAGAGTACGAGTCGTACTCCAATTTGTCAATCTTGTTCTTTAGGAAAAACTGTTAAGTTGCCATTTGTAGACTCAAAATCTCATACTGTAATGCCATTTGATATTATTCATAGCGACTTATGGACGTCTCATGTTCCTAGTTCTATGAGTCATCGGTATTATGTTCTTTTTTTGGATGATTATTCTAAATTTTTATGGACGTTTACAATAGCGAAGAAATCTCAAGTTTTTTCCAGCTTCCTATAATTTAGAGCATTCACCAGAACCCAATTTGACTGTGAAATCAAAAATATTCGGTGTGTTAATGGAAAAGAGTATGACAATGGGGTGTTTCGGAAATTCTGTTCTACAAATGGGATAAATTTTCATTTTTCTTATCCCCATACATCTTCACAAAATGAGAAAGCCGAACGTAAAACTCGTTCCATAAATAACATTATCCGCACTCTATTAATTCATGCTTCCGTACCCTAATATTTTTGGCATCACGCTCTTCAAATGTCTACATATCTACTTAACATAACTCCTTCCAAAGGTTTGACATATTCTTTCCCTCTTCAGATTTTATATAATAAATCTCCATCTTATTCTCATCTTCGGGTTTTTGGGTGTTTATGTTATCCGTTATTTTCATCCACCACAATTAACAAACTTCAGGCCCGGTCTACTCCATGTGTGTTTTTGGGTTTTCCTTCTAATCATCGTGGCTACAAATGCTTTGATTTATCCTCCAATAAAATCATCATTAATCACCATGTAATTTCTGATGAATCCCAATTTTCATTCGCTAAAAGTCATTCTTCCGTGCCTAGTTCGTATAATTTTTTGGATGTATTCAACATTTTTCGGACATCTCCCGCACCCAAAATTCTCCGTTGGTCCCACTAGCCCGTCACATTTCTCTCTGCCCAGTTTGTCACTGGGCCAGTTTCCGCAATTGGGCATGTCCAGCCCAATACCGAACAGTCCAGCTCGCTTTCCCCATCTTCGCTTCGAGTTGGGCCAAAGAGCCTCGCCGCCATCGCCAATCCGTCCCGAGTCCAGCAATTTCCCGACATCCACTCAATTCTTCCTCGAGTCATAGATCGGTCACTCGTAGTCAGCGAGGTATTGTTACACCTAAAAGACATTTTAATTTACATTCTAATGTCTCTAAATCCCCTTTGCCCCGTAATCATGTGTCTGCCTTAAACGACCCGAATTTGAAAATTGCTATGACTGATGAATATAATGCTCTTATTGATAATAAGACGTGAAAGTTGGTGCCCCGTCCATATGGTATTAAATTATCAGGTCTATGTGGATTTTTGCTCATAAGGAGAATTCAGATGGTTCATTTACTCGACATAAGGCGCGGCTTGTGGGTGATGGTAAGACTCAATAGGTTGGTATAAATTGTGGGGAGACGTTTAGTCTGGTGGTCAAGCCGGCCACCATTCGCACTGTGCGCCTATTCATCAGTTGGATGTCAAAAATGCTCTCCTACATGGTGATCTCAAGGAAACTGTCTATATGCATCAGCCGATGGGATTCAGGGATCCCAACCATCCTCATCATGTTTATTTGTTGAATAAGTCCTTATATGAGCTTAAGCAGTCTCCACGAGCCTGGTATACAAGGTTTGCTGACTATGTTTCAACTATTGGGTTCACTCACAGCAGGTTGGATAATTTCTTGTTCATCTACCGTCGTGGTTCGTCTGTAGCCTACATTCTGTTATATGTGGACGATATTATCTTGACTGCCTCCTTAAATGCCTTGCGCCAGTCCATCATAACCATGCTCAGCTCCGAGTTTGCTATGAAAGACTTGGGGCTATTGAGTTATTTTTTGGGGATTGCTGTCACTCGTCATTCCGATGGGTTGTTCTTGTCACAACGGAAGTATGCAGCCGAGATCATCGAGAAGGCTGGGATGTCATCATGTAAGTCCACTTCCACTCCAGCTGATATCAAGCCCAAGCTTGGTGCCGCGGCCGGAGTCCCTTACGAGGATCCGACCCGCTATCGTAGTCTTGCAGGGGCCCTTCAGTATCTTACTTTTACCAGATCGGATATTACGTATGATGTCCAACAGGCGTGTTTATTCATGCATGATCCCCGAATTGAGCACATGAATGCACTCAAACGCATCATCTGATATATTCAGGGTACACTGGACTATGGGTTGCATTTGTATCCTTCATCGACATCCACACTTGTCTCATACACAGATGCTGATTGGGGTGGGTGTCCAGACACCAGACGGTCTACGTCTGGCTACTGTATGTTCCTTGGCATCCTTGGCAACAACTTGGTCTCCTGGTCTGCGAAGCGTCAGACGGCTCTATCCCGATCAAGTGCCGAGGCTGAATATAGAGGGGTAGCCAATGTGGTCTCAGAATCATGTTGGGTACGTAATTTTCTTTTGGAGCTTCATTGTCCCATTCAGAAGACAACCTTGGTATATTGCGATAATAGTAGTGTCATCTACCTTTCTGGTAATCCGGTTCAACACCAACGCACTAAACATATCGAGATGAACATTCATTTTGTCCGTGAAAAGGTTGCCCGTGGTCAGGTTCGCGTATGCCATGTCCCATTGAGATATCAAATTGCCGACATCTTTACAAAGGGTCTTCCCTCGGTCATTTTTGAAGATTTTAGGGACAGTCTCAGCGTTCGAAGATCGCCCGCTATGACTGCGGAGGTGTGTTAAATATTATTATGTGTAATTTATGATAAATATTTAGTATCCTAGTTTAGGTAAGGTTGTAATATAATTAGTATTGTATTACCATAATTAGTGTATTACCATAAATGTATAGAATAATGTTTTAGAATAGAATAGGAATATGATTCTCCTATTACGTAACTTGTATATATAGTCTTTCAATTAATGAAAATAATCAAGGGATTATTTCTTTCATTGCAGTTGGTAAATAAAATTTATTTTAAGGTTACTAATCTTAGTATTTTATCAACGTTTATATATATGTTACAGATGCGGATTCAGAATTTCAAATTTATGGATTCAGGAGTTGAATTCCAACCACTGAACCCATTATCTTATTTGAATTCCGGGTTCATATATTTTCTACAATTTTAGTTGATTTTACGCAGATTATTCTAGATCTAGACTAGAGTTATATCTACTAAAGAATAAGAATTAGTGATAGATCAATTATGTAGCTAAACAACAAAATTCATCAAATTATATTTAGCAACAATTAACGAGTTATTATCAAAAAGTTCTTTAGCTATGAGCTATTTAGCGATAGTTTTGACATAAAAATGTTAAACTATTTTTTTTTGTAACTTAATACAGGTTCAAATTAATGAACCTACATTTCTCTGAATTTTTTACATTATCAATATATAAAAATTAAAAACAGTATTATACAATACCTATATTTTAGCAGGCTCGAGAGATAGTGGCAGTATATAGAAAGGTGTACAAATGTACGTATAATATATATGGGGATTTGTGGTCTCAGTAATATGCACGAATGCCATTAATAGGTCACCTCCTTAAAAACTGGGGGACCTAACAAGACCAATTTCTGAATTTTAATACTACAAAACTCAAATAAGACAAAATTCAGGGAGTGAATATTGAAATTCCCAGATGATCAGGCTTACTGTTTCCTTGCTGTTTTCTCGGCCATTGGTCTCTAAACTTGTACTAGAGGTAGAGTAATATTTAGAATAGTTCTTGACTTATAATATGTTATTTTTGTTGGAAATTAGCCTTTGGCGGGAGTTGCGATCGACCAACTTTAACGGCTTAAACACTAGTGTTACGTATGTTGGAGAATCCGGTTCTTCACACATGCATGATGTACTAAGTACGTAGATAACCGTAGGGCCAAGAATCGTCAAATTTCATTGAGAAATGAAAGAGATATTGGTTCACGAAGTGAGGTGTTTGAAGCATGGAAAGTGTGGTGTTGTGTTCAATTCTCCCTCATCGGTAGAGGAAGAAAGAATTGTTGTGTATATAAGACTCGAAATTGGTTTAGGGTTTGGGACCCAAGGGGTATCCCATGTGTTTAAAGGAGGGAGGACCTAGATGTGCTTCGGTTCGAGGAAAGACCACACGCGCGCCGCCGCCGCCGCCGCCCGCCCGTCCGGTTCCGGGTTCTTGGGTTCACGGGCTGTGAGCCTTCTGATATTATCTTTTTGAGTCAGAAAACTTTGCCAGAAGTACAGTTTGATCCCAGAAGTTTCAGAAGTACAGTTTGGACCAGAATTCTTTTAGATATGCAGTTTGATCCCTGAAGTTTCAAAATGTACAGTTTGGTCCATGAAGTTTCAAGATGTACAGTTTGGTCCCTGAAGTTTTCAGAAAGTCAGAATTTCGACGGTCCAGAACAGAAACATCCAGCACTCAATTCAGCCATTTATTTTGGCTGAATTACACCTCCAATAATGGCCAATCCGTTGGCAATTTTCTCCATTTATTTGGTGGCTTTACTACCTCCATAATGGTCATTATTTGGCCAATAATGGATGTTATGGAGGCAGTCAAACAGTCCCTCTTCCTCCTATATAAACACCTCTTACACCATTGTTGAGGTACACTTCATATACACGAATATACACAAAGCAGAAAGCAAAGCAAAGCAGTTTCTTCCTAATCTTCCAAGCATCATTTCGTTATTCCATATTCTTCACAGTAGCTTTTGAGTTTCCTTTGCTCAATTGTTCCATTGCTGTTTTATCTTGGGAGACGAATTGTCCGGGACGTATAAAGGATACATACGGGGCAATATTGTCTTAAGGACAGAGTGCCACACTCGACTCAGCAAAAATCAAAGCAATTTCCGGTCTTCTTGTTCAACAAATATTGTAATTTCAGTTTTATTGTTATATTGTAATTTTCAGTTTCTAGTTGAATTGTAATTTCAATTCTTACATAAGCAGTTACTTGTAATTTCCGTTTCTTGCAATTCCTTGTAACACAACAAATTTACCATACGTTAAATTGAACAAAAAAATGTAACAATGAGGGCAGTTTTGTGTCAAAACCGTAGCAAATAATAAAATTAACCTATTTTAAATAGTTCAGGAATATTTTTAATCCTTTTCTCCTTTATTTGTATGCCTTATTTCTGAATTTTAAACATCATGATATTCGTTTTACAATTAATTAATTTGGATTATGTTACATAAAATCTATTAAAAAAGCGTTCCTTATGAAAATTATTTTTATTTTCAGGACTTGAATCGATCGCGTCAGTCTAATATCCTTCACTGAACTTGATTGGAAAAATGTTTAGCAGTATGTACATTTTGTCGATGATGTTTGTTTTTTGCACGAAATAAAATATTTTTTTATATAGTCATTTTCTGGTAACCAAATATTAAAAAATTAAATGTTTTTCTTGAAAATTAGTTTTTCATTGAAATGAGAAAATGACATTCTTTGCTTATATTCATTTATATTAGTCATTTTGAAATAGTTTCCAAATTTTAAAAATAGTGAATACTGAGGCAAAATTTCTTCTGAAAAATACTAAATCCTAGATCTAATGTAAACTCATGGCAAGATGGTAAAAGCACCACTATTTTTACTACCACTAGTGTCCTCCAAACGTTTATTATGGAGATGACACAATTGTTTATTAATTCACATAACAAAAGATGTGTGGCACTAGTTAGAACAACATGAGGTGGGATTCTTGGATTAAAATAAAAAAATGTGTGAAAAAGCCACTAAGATGTATTTTCAAAATATATTAAATATGAACTTGTTGCTTAAACTTGTTGGGTATTTTTGCTCTATGGTACTTTATAAAGTAGTACGGGAAGTATATAACTATTACAAGTATTCGAAAGGATAAACAGAGATTCAATAATTCAACATGGAATATGAAATTACAATAGTTACACACGAAAACTGGAAATTCCAGTTTTGTAGAAGATGGAAAAATTTGAAATTGTTTTTGCTGAGTCGAGTGTGGCACTCTGTCCTTAAGACAATATTGCCCCGTATGTATCCTTTATACGTCCTGGACAATTTGTCTCCCAAGATAAAGCAAGAATGGAACACTTGAGCAAAGGAAACTCAAGAGCTACTAGTGAAGAATATTGAGTAAATCTAAATGATGCCTTGGAACGTGTAGGAAGAAACTCTTTTTGTTGTGTATTTTTAAGTGCCTTTGTTTTGCCGCATCTCTTCTTGTTTTCGTGCATATGTCTTAGTGCTCAACAATGGTGTAATGGGGTGTTTATATAGGAGAGGGAGGGCTGTTTCTTGCTGAAAGCGCCTCCATAATAGCCAAATAATGGCGATTATGGAGGTAGTAAAGTCACCAACAAAAATAGGAGAAAGACCAACTGTTTTGGCCATTATAGGAGGAGTAATTCAGCCAAAATAAATGGCTGAATTGAGTGCTTGGCATTTCTGTTTTTGACCGTCGAAATTCTATTTTTAAAACTTGAGGACCAAATCTCATCTTGAAACTTCAGGGATCAAAGCGCACATCTGAAAGAATTACGGTCCAAAGCGTATATCTGAAACTTGGGATCAAAGCGTACTTACGGCAAAGTTTTACGGCCCAAAAGATAATATCGAAGACCCACTACCCACCCACGACCCACCCATGACCCATGACCCGTGACCGTGAACCCGAACCCGTGAACCGAGAACCGGAACCGGAACTTCGGGCCGAACCGGACCGGACGGGCCGGACGGGACGAGCGGCGGCGGCGGCGCAGCGTGTGGACTTTCCTCGAGCAAGCACATCTAGGTCCTCCCTCGGCTTTAAACACATGGGATACCGTGGGTCCCAAACCCCAAACCAATTTCGAAGTCTTATATACACAACAATTCTTTCTTCCTCTACCGATGAGGAGAGAATTGAACACAATACCACACTTTCCATGCTTCAAACACCTTACTTCGTGGACCAATATCTCTTTCATTTCTCAATGAAATTTGGCGATTCTTGGCCCTACGGTTATCTACGTACTTAGTACATCATGCATGTGTGAAGAACCGGATTCTCAACATACGTAACACTAGTGTTTAAGCCGTTAAAGTTGGTCGGTCGCAACTCCCGCCAAAGGCAAATTTCCAACAATCCCTCTTGAAAGAGATTTTGGCGCACTCGCATGGTGTCTTTTTCATTTCAGCAATATTTCAGTGGACCGATGTTGCATAAGGAGAGGTAGCCTCAGCTTTGAACCTTCCATAGTTGAATACCATCGGACTTACTTACTGCGCGGTGAACGTGATGTCTTGAACCGTCAGTGTTTAGTGTAAGCCAAGACAATGATACCAACACAACAAATTCCCTTACTCTCTTCTTCGTAATGTTTTGTCCGTTTTGGCCATGGACAACGTCTTGGATTCTTAAGTGCGTTCATTTTGAGGTGGCCCATCCTCGCACTTAAATAGGTGGTCTCCTATAAGGTATCCTGCTATACCCCACTTCACAAGTGTTAGGAACCATTAAAAGTTTCCCAAAAAACCTAACCTCAACTGTTGAGGAGCATTACAGGTTTTGAAAACTTAACCTTTACCCACACTGCAGATAGCACTTAAAGTCTATCGCGGGAACGGCTTTGGATTTGGTGTTTCTTTTCAGAAATCACTATCCGAAGTGCTCATGCTTCCACTGAAGCGATCAACTGAACCTTTACAACTTAGTTTTCCCATTGAACCAAATTACTGGGATCTCCAGTTCGTAAGGTTGGGTTTCCACTGTATTGGTCCGTATATTTTGGGTTTTAAGCCCATTCCCCTAGACAGGCAGAACACTTGATCTCCGGGTAGTCCCTTAGTTAGTAAATAAGGAAGTGACACCCGTGATGATCAACTGCCATACGGTCTTATGTCTCCTGACAAATCCTGACAGATATGTCCAGACGCCGTCATCCGTGTCCTTCCTAAAGCCGACCGGCTAGCCACAGTGTATAACTGCTGAAGGCACGAGTTTCTCCCAATAAAGGACGTCCTCTAATGAGTCGTGAAGTTACTCAACTTCTTTCATGCTTTGTATAAAGCGATAAACTCCGATACCATCTTGAATCGGACGATGCAAGTTTGCTTAGAGGATTTTCCAAGATCCACCATACACATTTACTTGTGGCTTTGGTGTTCTTCAGATCTGATGTCCAGTTTGCATCACTGTGTTCTCCCAGAACCGCTGGACATCCAGAATACTATAATCCGAAGATAAGCGAATAATTCAGATATCGTCATATCCGACTTAACGCCTTCTATTGATCATGTATTAAGATTATCAGTGAACCTTAGTTCAACTGATCATTAAATAGGGCGATACCAGATCGGTTGTAGTGTGTACAATACATTGAACTACACATGACCTGTGCATATCGCTCCTTGTCTATGGGTGCACCATGATTCCAATCAGTTCTATGATTCATATCCATTGATGGCTTCAACGAGACTGTCAACTATCGACCAGTCCGTTAGATGTCTTTAGAAATTCAATTCTTAAGATGTCATCTGTGATATCCTTATCTTTCATATCGAGACTTTGTTTCAATATGACTTTTACTTTCAGACTGTTGATTCTCCAACTGTTGGCTTTCTAACTTTAGAGTCAATGTTTCTGTGGTCAGATTCATTGTTTCTGTTTTATCTGAGACTTTCAGGACCAAAATGTTAACATTTCAGGGACCAAAATGAAAGTTCAGAAAGAAGCCCAACAGTTCAGCAAACCAATTCTGATCCTCTTCTTCCAACTCTCCGGTTGGGAAGGCTAGTTCAACATCCATGCCACGTAAGACTACAATGGCCCTGGATGTTAGGCTGCTCACAGGGGAGCACATTTTACAACCCAAAGGTTCTTTTCCCGGAGGAAGATTAACCATTACACATGTATGGTTCTATATATGGAATATATTTCTCTCTTTAGCTTCTTTCCAAAGCAACGCTTTTGGAGATAACAATTAATAGTTAATTGTCCATGGTTCGTTCTTAACCATACAAGCTAGAAGGACTGGAACAAGTCCTTGTCCCCTCTTTGCTCCGTCTTGGTTCAACATCTAGAATTCCTGAGTTCTGCAGATCTGGAATATTAAGTTCCGGATAGCCAGCAACTTTCGAGTCCTGTAGATACGGAACGTCTAGTTCCTCGACGGTCGAATTCCTCGCGGGTTCTTGTTAACCTTGAGCAATTACTCATTTTTCCTTTTCAAGGAAAGTTATCTTATAACAATTCAACATTCTTTGACGCCAAGAGGCGATAAGTACTACCATATTATGCATCCAGAGGATATGCAATCTACAGTCTTAGGTCGAACTTGACCTGTTTCGGTAGTCCAACTTCTACCAGGCCACCCCACATCACAACTTTTGTATGTGAGATCCTTTTCATGTCTCACACGGAGAGTTATCTTTATCCTTATGCGGAGTTCTGTTGAGAATCGCATTAGCGGTAAGGATCGCCTTGCCCCACATAATTTAGGTGTACGGGTTTGCGCTTGGCTAACACCGTTAGGCTGAGGTGAGTAATGAACAGTCGTTTAATGAAACGCTTCACATTCTCCCTCTATCGCTATGAATTTCGCAATCCATAGGCTTAGTTGATGTTCAACTTCTGCTTTGTAGCGCTTATCCGCTTCAACAACTTCATCTTTGCTTTTTAACAAACAAAGGATTTCATACGTTGTACCATCATCAATGAAGATCACAACGTACTTGTCTCCCCCCTCTATTTTGTATAAACTTCAAATCACCCAAGTAGGTGTGACTAAGTTCTAGAGGAGCGGTGCTTCTTTCGCTATTCCCTTGACGAAATTTGGAAAGGTGATTTTGCCTCTTCGCCTACCTCACATTTATTTTGAGGGTTTATGTCGAAAGGAGGCAACAATCTCAACATCGTTAGCTTTTGAATGACTTATTATTTAACGTGTCTTAATCTATGATGGCATAGATGCACGGATTACAAATATATCATTCATTTGGCTATAGACATATTGTACCATTCTTAGTTATTACAGACCTGTTGGACTAGTCTCAAACCAACTTGACCAACAACGTCTCTTAAACCAAGTTAGGAACATGTATCACCTCTTTTAGAGTGATCTCATTCCCTGAAGTCCTATTGAGGACAACTTCTCCAGCCCCTTTGATTTTAGAGGTGGCGTTGCTTCACATGAACAACCTCTTGCCCGTGGTTAGGGCGCAACCGGATCATATGTGATCTCGATACTCTGGCCTACTTCAGTTGCTTTTGGCATCGAGTGTCCAATTTCTTTACTGCCTTTCTTTAGGCCTTCAGATCATTAAGACCTGGAAACTCTGGCCCACCACACTAGGTGTCCATTACTTTTCCTATGAAATGAATTCTGGCCCCACTCCAGTCACCCGGAGGCTTTGTATGACTGAGTGTCCAATATCATCAGATCAAAGGAATTTTGGCCCACTCCAGTCGCCCGGAGGCTTTGTATGACTGAGTGTCCAATATCATCCTATGAAGGATCTTCTGCCAAATAATATGACAGGCTCAACGTCATTAACTTTTAGACTTCTTCCGTTATGATTGGTGCCCAGATAATTCTTGGCGCTTACTTAAGTGTGGTAACAGTTTTCGCACAGTCAGTGGATCTTTCTCCATCGTATGTGCGAACATACTTTACACGCTTTTAATAATTTACACTTAAAAGAACGGATCTTTTTAAGTCGTTTACAAACTCCAATCTTTAAACGGAAAAAGAAAAAGATGAGATTAAACTTCTGATTTGTTAAAGCGTAAGGAATATAAATTATTTTCATATTCCTCCTTACTTTAATCCATTTTTAATCAGACATTATTTAATCTTTATTCTTGACAAGTAAGAAAAATACTCATCATCTCATTTTTATTCTTGACAAGTAAGAAAAATACTTATCCCAATTTCGGATTCTGGCTCACTCACCACTTCATCGACCGAGTGTCCAGTTCCTTCTTACCATTATTCGGATCTTTTATGTCCGGGATAGATACAGGCCTTCTGCTGCAAGATAGAAGTACATCTTGATCTTCTCCTCTTGTCCCGATTGACATCCTCGTGCTCTCGAGAGCGCTTGTTCCCACCGATCTTGGTAGCGGTGACAGTATGAATACGTTCATCATCATCACTCTCTTCTACCAGAAAACCATTTCCATATCCTGATTTGGTCACACAACTTTTGACCGACATCTTTCGAACACTAATAGTAATACTATACAAATATTGTCTTAAGTTGTTGGGTATTTTTGCTCTATGGTACTTTATAAAGTAGTACGGGAAGTATATAACTATTACAAGTATTCGAAAGGATAAACAGAGATTCAATAATTCAACATGGAATATGAAATTACAATAGTTACACACGAAAACTGGAAATTCCAGTTTTGTAGAAGATGGAAAAATTTGAAATTGTTTTTGCTGAGTCGAGTGTGGCACTCTGTCCTTAAGACAATATTGCCCCGTATGTATCCTTTATACGTCCTGGACAATTTGTCTCCCAAGATAAAACAGCAATGGAACACTTGAGCAAAGGAAACTCAAGAGCTACCGTGAAGAATATTGAGTAACGAAATGATGCCTTGGAAGGTGTAGGAAGAAACTCTTTTTTGTTGTGTATTTTCGTGCCTTTGTTTTTTGCATCTCTTCTTGTTTTCGTGCATATGTCTTAGTGCTCAACAATGGTGTAATGGGGTGTTTATATAGGAGAGGGAGGGGCTGTTTTGCCTGAATCGCCTCCATAATAGCCAAATAATGGCCATTATGGAGGAAGTAAAGTCACCAACATAAATGGGAGAAAGACCAACTGTTTTGGCCATTATAGGAGGAGTAATTCAGCCAAAATAAATGGCTGAATTGAGTGCTTGGCATTTCTGTTTTTGACCGTCATTTTCTCGAAACTTCAGGGACCAAATCAGTACATCTTGAAACTTCAGGGACCAAAGCGCACATCTGAAAGAATTGGTCCAAATCAGTATATCTGAAACTTCTGGGATCAAACTGCATTTCGCAAAGTTTTACGGCCCAAAGATAATATCGAAGACCACACACCCACGACCCATGACCCATGACCGTGAACGTGAACCCGAGAACCCTAACTTCGGGCGGGACCGGGCCGGACGGACGGGCGTGGCGGCGGCGCAGCAGCGTGTGGACTTTCCTCGAACCGGCACATCTAGGTCCTCCCTCCTTTAAACACATGGGATACCCCTTGGGGTCCCAAACCCCAAACCAATTTCGAGTCTTATATACACAACAATTCTTTCTTCCTCTACCGATGAGGGAGAATTGAACACAATACCACACTTTTCATGCTTCAAACACCTTACTTCGTGGACCAATATCTCTTTCATTTCTCAATGAAATTTGACGATTCTTGGCCCTACGGTTATCTACGTACTTAGTACATCATGCATGTGTGAAGAACCGGATTCTCCAACATACGTAACACTAGTGTTTAAGCCGTTAAAGTTGGTCGGTCGCAACTCCCGCCAAAGGCAAATTTCCAACAGAGGTGTTACAGATTCCTAACTTGGTTTAAGGGACGCTGTTGGTCAAGCTGGTTTGAGACTACTCCAACAGGTCTGTAATAACTAAGAATGGTACAAAGATGCGTCAGAGTCGAATGAATGATATATTTGTAATCCGTGCATCTATGCCATCATAGATTAAGACACGTTAAATAATAAGTCATTCAAAAGCTAACGATGTTGAGATTGTTGCCTCCTTTCGACATAAACCCTCAAAATGAATGTGAGTTAGGCGAAGAGGCAAAATCACCTTTCCAAATTCCGTCAAGGGAATAGCGAAAGAAGCACCGCTCTCTAGAACTTAGTCACACCTACTTGGGTGATTTGAAGTTTATACAAAATAGAGGGAGACAAGTACGTTGTGATCTTCATTGATGATGGTACAACGTATGAAATCCTTTGTTTGTTAAAAGCAAAGATGAAGTTGTTGAAGCGGATAAGCGCTACAAAGCGAAGTTGAAAATCAACTAAGCCTATGGATTGCGAAATTCATAGCGATAGAGAGAATGTGAAGCAGCGTTCATTAAACGACTGTTCATTACTCACCTCAGTCTAACGGTGTTAGCCAAGCGCAAACCCGTACGCCTAAACTATGTGGGGCAAGGCGATCCTTACCGCTAATGTGATTCTCAACAGAAGGATAAGGATAACTCTCCGTGTGAGACATGAAAATGATCTCACATACAAAAGTTGTGATGTGGGGTGGCCTGGTAGAAGTTGGACTACCGAAACAGGTCAAGTTCGACCTAAGACTGTAGATTGCATATCCACTGGATCTGTGAATAACAGTAGTACTTATCGCCTCTTGGCGTCAAAGAATGTTGAATTCTTATAAGATAACTTTCCTTGAAAAGGAAAAAGGAGTAATTGCTCAAGGTTAACAAGAACCCGCGAGGGACTGGCTGTCCGGAACTAGACGTTCCGGATCTACAGGACTCGAAAGTTGCTGGCTATCCGGAACTCAATATTCAAGATCTGCAGAACTCAGGGATTCTAGATGTTGAACCAAGACGGAGCAAAGAGGGGACAAAGACTTGTTCCAGTCCTTCTAGCTTGTATGGTTAAGAACGAACCATGGACTATTAACAAATAATTGTTATCTCCAAAAGCGCTGCTTTGGAAAGAAGCTAAAGAGAGAAAATATATTCCATCAGATAGAACCATACTTGCGTAATGGTTGATCTTCCTCCGGGAAAAGAACCTTCGGGTTGTGAAAAAGGATACTCAAAAGTGAGTACAAAGTAGATGGATCTACTGACGAGTTCAAAGCCTCGGCTACTTGTACATGTGCTCCCCTGGGAGTAGCTTAACATCATGGGCCATTGCAGTCCTGCGTGGCATGAATGTTAAAGCGACGCTTCCCAACCGGAGAGTTGGAAGAAGAGAATCGAGTGGTTTTCGACTGTTGGGCTTCTTCCTGAACTTTCATCTTGGTCCTGAAATGTTTACATTTTGGTCCTGAAAGTTTCAGATAAAGCAGAGATAATGAATCGACCACGTAAACATTGACTCGAGTTAGAAAGCCAACAGTTGGAGAATCAACGACGAAAGTAAAAGTCATATTGAAACAAAGTCTCGATATGAAAGATAAGGATATCACGGATGACATCTTAAGAATTGAATTTCTAAAGACATCTAACGGATCGATCGATAGTTGGCCTCGTTGAAGCCATCAATGGATATGAATCATAGAACTGATTGGAATCATGGTGCACCCATAGACAAGGAGCGATATGCACAGGTCATGTGTAGTTCAATGTATTGTACACACTACAACCGACCTGGTATCGCCCTATTTAACGGTCGATTGAACTAAGGTTCACCGATAATCTTAATACATGATCAATAGAAGGCGTTAAGTCGGATATGGCGATATCTCGAATTATTCGCTTATCTTCTGATTATAGTATTCTCGATGTCCAGCGGTTACGGGAGAACACGGTGATGCAAGCTGGACATCGATCTCAAGAACACCAAAGCCACAAGTAAATGTGTATGGTGGATCTTGGAAAATCCTCTAAGCAAACTTGCATCGTCCGATTCAAGATGGTATCGGAGTTTATCGCTTTATACAAAGCATGAAAGAAGTTGAGTAACTTCACGACTCATTAGAGGACGCCCCTTATTGGGAGAAACTCGTGCGCCTTCAAAGGCTGATATACCGTGGGCTAGCCTGGTCGGCTTTAGGAAGGACACGAATGACTTCGGCCTGGACATATCTGTCGAGGATTTGTCGTGAGACATAAGATCGTATGGCGCTTGATCATCACGGTGTCACTTCCTTACTTACTAACTAAGGGACTACCCGAGATCAAGTGTTCTCGCCTGTCTAGGGGAATGGGCTTAAAACCCAAAATATACGGACCAATACAAATGAAACCCAACCTTACGAACCGAGATCCCAGAATTTGGTTCAATGGGAAAACTAAGTTGTAAAGGTTCGATTGATCGCTTCGGTGGAAGCATGAGCACTTCGGATAGTGATTTCAAAAGAAACACCAAATCCAAAGCCGTTGCGATAGACTTTAAGTGCTATCTGCGGTGTGGGTAAAGGTTAAGTTTTCAAAACCTGTAATGCTCCTCAACAGTTGAGGTTAGGTTTTTGGGAAACTTTTAATGGTTCCTAACACTTGTGAAGTGGGGTATAGCAGATACCTTGTAGGAGACCACCTATTTAAGTGCGAGGGAGCCGCCTCAAAATGAACGCACTTAAGAATCCAAGACGCGTTGTCCGTGGCCAAAACGGACAAAACATTACGAAGAAGAGAGTAAGGGAATTTGTTGTGTTGGTATCATTGTCTTGGCTTACACTAAACACCGACGGTTCAAGACATCACGTTCACCGCGCGATGAAAGTAAGTCCGATGGTATTCAACTATGGAAGGTTCAAAGTCGAGGCTACCTCTCCTTATGCAACATCGGTCACAAATATTCTTTGGAAATGAAAAAGACACCGTGTGAGTGCGCCAAAATCTCTTTCAAGAGGGATTGTTGGAAATTTGCCTTTGGCGGGAGTTGCGACCGACCAACTTTAACGGCTTAAACACTAGTGTTACGTATGTTGGAGAATCCGGTTCTTCACACACGCATGATGTACTAAGTACGTGAATAACCGTAGGGCCAAGAATCGCCAAATTTCATTGAGAAATGAAAGAGATATTGGTCCACGAAGTAAGGTGTTTGAAGCATGGAAAGTGTGGTATTGTGTTCAATTCTCCTCATCGGTAGAGGAAGAAAGAATTGTTGTGTATATAAGACTCGAAATGTGTTTGGGGTTTGGGACCCCAAGGGTATCCCATGTGTTTAAAGGAGGAGGACTGGGATGTGCCGGTTCAAGGAAAGACCACATGCGCGCCGCCGCTCGCCCGTCGGTCGGTTCAGGAGTTAGGGTTCCGGTTCAGGGTTCTCGGGTTCTCGGTCCGTAAATTTGTGGTGTGGGTATGGGCATACGATATTATCTTTTTGGGCCGTAAAACTTTGCGTAAGTGCAGTTTGATCCCGTGAAGTTTCAGATGTGCGATTTGGACCAGAATTCTTTCGGTTGTGCAGTTTGATCCCTGAAGTTTCAATATGTACAGTTTGGTCCCTGAAGTTTCAAGATGTACGCTTTGGTCCCTGAAGTTTTGAAAGTTGGAATTTCGGCGGTCGAGCAGTAAACGTCAAGCTCTCAATTCACCATTTATTTTGGCTGAATTACACCTCCAATAATGGCCAAACAGCTGGTCTTTCTCCCATTTATGTTGGTGACTTTACTACCTCCATAATGGCCATTATTTGGCTATTATGGAGGCGATTTGCAATAAACAGCCACTCCCTCTCCTATATAAACACCCCATTACACCATTGTTGAGCACAAAGACATATGCACGAAAAACAAGAAGAGATGCAGCACAAAGCAATTGCGAAAATACACAACAAAAAAGCTTTCTTCCTACACCTTCCAAGGCATCATTTCGTTACTCAATATTCTTCACGGTAGCTCTTGAGTTTCCTTTGCTCAAGTGTTCCATTCTTTGCTTTATCTTGGGAGACAAATTGTCCAGGACGTATAAAGGATACATACGGGGCAATATTGTCTTAAGGACAGAGTGCCACACTCGACTCAGCAAAAACAATTTCAATTTTTCCATCTTCTACAAAACTGGAATTCCCAGTTTTCGTGTGTAACTATTGTAATTTTCAGATTTCTAGATGAATTATTAAATCTTTGTTTATCCTTTCGAATACTTGTAATAGTTAAATACTTCCCGTACTGCTTTATAAAGTACCATAGAGCAAAAACAATTACCCAACAGCTTAAGACAATATTTGTATAGTATTACTATTAGTGTTCGAAAGATGTCGGTCAAAAGTTGTGTGACCAAATCAGGATATGGAAATGGTTTTCTGGTAGAAGAGGGATTCTTGGATTAAAATAAAAAAATGTGTGAAAAAGCCACTAAGATGTATTTTCAAAATATATTAAATATGAACTTGTTGCTTAAACTTTCACAATCTAAGAAATTCTCATATTCCGCAAGTGTTGGTCACTTTACATTTTGTTCCCTTTTAATGTGACAATGCTGAGATTATCAGACCCTACCAATACATACAATCATTTACATGAGAAAAAAATATTCTCCCTTATGATTATATCTAAAATCAAAAGGGATAAAAAAGGAATGATGGCCCTATAATGGACTCTTCTCTTGAATGACCAAAGTCACCATAAATTCAAGAACCTAATAATATTGGATCATTTTTTCCTTCATAGAATTTAACTATATACAGTAATATAGAATATTTTATACTCTATTAATATATTTTTATCCGTTTAATCAATAATAAGTTAATTATATATTTTGAAGTAATCTATTGGTATAGATCATCTTAACCTAATGTCCCAAGAAAATTCACTTTTAGGCTGAAACATAAACTCATTCTCTTCTTTAAATGCAAGTTATCATTATTGGATAGTTTTTTTTTTCATTTTATAGGATACTTATATTTGAGGAATTTTGTCATTGTAGATAGAGGCGGATCTAATAAGTAATAGATGAGTTAATGTGAACGTAGTAACTTTTATTTAAACTCTTTATATATATATATATATATATATATATATATATATAGACACACATAATACAATAATATATTTAGTGTAGTTCCACAAGTGGAGTTTGTGGAGGGTAAGATCTACGAAGATCTTATATTTATCTTTGTTGGGTAAATAAACTATTTTTGATAGATCTTGGCTCGAAATAAAAAATAATGATGTGAAGCATGAAATCAAGAAAATATGACAATAAGATACCAAAATAAAAGGCAACTAAGACTACATATAATAATACACATTTGAAGAAAAGAAAATCGCGATTACTAATTAATAATTGTATAATATTATTATTATCCATGACTTGCATGTAGAATGATTCTCCTATGATTTGATTTGGCATTTAGAATTTTTTGAAGTTTGTGATATAGTTCAAGACTTGGTGAAGTACAAGTCTTTGGCATTTAGATATAATATATAATGCCATGCAAATTTTAAAGAAAGTGATCTCCATTAATAAAGTTGCCACACTATAAGTTGATTAAGAATATAATTAATAGTACTCCTATTCAGTTTCACTAAATGAATATCAAATATACAAACTAGAATTACATCTGCTTAATTAACTCCTCTCTTCCTAGCTCGTTAATATTGCAGAGACTTGTTTTAGTTTTATCTGTTTGATATGAAAGAAAATATTTTTATTTTAAAAAAAAAAGTCACTTTTTATTTATCAAACATGATTTTTTTCATTTTTCATTAAAAAGAGAAAAATCTATAGGCGGAGAGAGTATAAATAACATTACCGTCATTTTCAATACTGAGCACAAATATTAAAATTTATCAAAATATCAAATTTGTACTTGTATTTTAAAAGTCTAATGTCTTGTTATAAGAGATTGAATCTATAATTTTAAATTTTGAATTCGCATACGAGAAAAATAACTTTCTTTACTTATATTTTTCTATAATAATCCATTTGCAATAGTTTCTAAATTTTGAAGACGATTGGATAGTAAGACAGTTCGGTATTTAATACTCATATTGAAAGTGATTAAATTTGAATCGCGTATTGTATGACCCATTTAGGGGTAGCCCTCCCTAAAATATTTCGTTAATACCAAACACAGCCTTAAAGATGGACCATAGTAACATTAAATGAGTTATTGGTGGCAACAACAATCGGCGTGTTGGACAAGTGTGAAGAAAAGGGTGACACAGTACTGTAATAAATAAAACTAAATAACGATCAGAATGACATTAATTTGTACAATGCTTATCTTCAAAATAAAGTCAACTCAGATTTTACATTTTCTTTACTTCAAACTTTTTTTAAAAAAAAATTTAAAAATAATTATCGTTTAAAACTTGAGATCCTTTTAGACAACTCTATATATCAATTATTTGAAAGTAACTATCACGAATTGCGGTAGATTAAATAGAATTTTTCAGAGCTAGAATTTGTGTTTGAGACCTGAGTGTGAAAATAGTCATGGTAAGAAGTACTTCACTCTATAATAAACTTTACACGAAATTCAAATTAATTGAGCACTATTGCAGGATCGAATATAGAGTGAAAAAATTATTCAAAAGTAAATATGATCCCTAATTTACGGAAAGTATTTTTTCGTTACATCAAATTAATTTTCAATGTATATAATTATGTGATATGAGCTTTATTTTAATTTTTAAATTAAAAGGTCAAATAATTCAATTAACGTAAATACCATATATTGGATTTTACAGGTAACCTTCTGAAGTGATAAATTGAGATATTAGCTTTCATTTTTCTTTTTCTAAAAGTAGCAATCTATTGTTGCTGAAAGTATAATATTTATTCAGATTTAGTTTTTTCTTTACAATGATTACTTCAAAATAGTTATAAAAGTATTAATTATTTCATTAAAGAAAAATAATTTAGACATTAGTGGGTCATTTGAGTGTTGTCTCCCTAATAGTTGATTGCTAATATATGTAGTGCGTCCCCTATTTGATTTATGAGTTTCTAAGGGACTCGACAACATATAAGTCAAATGAGACTATTTAAAACAAAAAAATTAATAATTAATTGTAGGTTAAATATTTTAATTTTTAAAATTTACTTTTGTTTGTTTGATGCTTATAAAACGTGAATAGCTTAGCTATGACTTAGTTTTATATATCCATAAAAAACGTGAAGTTTTAGCATGTGAACAAGTTCTCATTCAAAATATATTCTTATTAAGTAGAGTTTAATTCATAGTATTTGGCTAAAGCTATCTTGGATATGCAAACTTTCACATGATTTACATTATAAACCACATTAAGATCATTTTTTTCTCAACGACGCCTTAATAAAATGACAAAATTGAGGTTTTAAATCATTCAATTTCGGTTCTTATTGTATTTTTTGTTAGTTCATAGAATTGTAATGTGTTACTATGAATCACTTAAATTTATTCTCCCAAATATTACTGTTTTTTTTAATCGTGTTAGTTCATTTATGTGACGTGTTAATCAAACACATTTATATTAAGCGTACAAAGCTTACACTAAATTATTGTAGATTAATATTTCTGAAAGTACACGTGAAAGTGTAAATGCGGAACAAATTAATCTTATTCTAGATTATTGTGATTTAATTTTTTTGAAAGTAGAAAGTGTAAATGCGTCAAAACTAATTCTTGTGTTGCTTCACCATTGTGCATTTTTTCTCAAACACAATCATTGATAAAATCTTCAAAAAATTATAAATTCCCAATATATATACAAGTATTCCTTATTATTACAACAATATACGTTCGACATACATTTAAATTGTTTGTTAAAACTTAAATATGAATATATCACGACAATTGTACTCATAACTCCATTATTCTTTTTGCGGATCTTCACTTTTTCTTGTTTTTGATCATTCAATCTCATGCAAGACGATTAAACTACATTCTTAGCACGTAATAACAAAAAATCACTCCTCCGATCCTAAATTTTTGTACCGACCTTATTATAGGTCGTCAATCCCAAACTTTTCTATAAGCTTAACATCATCATAACTTAAGTAATATAATTTCTTTATATATAGTGAGCATTTAATTTCAATATATTCAAATAATTTATATCTTAACAAAAAAATAAAATAAACAACAATAACATATCAGTGAAATTTTATAACGTGTGATCTGAAAAGGATAAAATACACACAGATTTTACCTCTAAATTGATAGTATTTTTTGCGGCCTTGTTTCACACATATTTTCTACTGCACAGTGCCAAAAAAGTCACTGTTCCTACGCCCCCTCATTACATATTTACCCTTAATATTTAATTCAACCCCCCCCCCCTTATTTTATTAAAATCACTTACCACCCCCTTAACTTTTTCACTTTTCTCTTCTTTTTCCATAGTTTCTTCAAATGTTGTCCCTCTAAATTTACGCCGAATGGCAGCTTAAACCGCTCTTTGCTCCCATTATATTACACCACATGCTCTTCTCTTAATATCTTTTCTTCCCTTTTTATTTTTCTCTCCAACATTTATAACGTGTGATCTGAAAAGGATAAAATATACGCAGATTTTATCTCTATATTGATAGTATTTTTTGCGGCCTTGTTTCACACATATTTTCTACTGCACAGTGCCAAAAAAGTCACTGTTCCTACGCCCCCTCATTACATATTTACCCTTAATATTTAATTCAACCGCCCCCCCCATTATTTTATTAAAATCACTTACCACCCCCTTAACTTTTTCACTTTTCTCTTCTTTTTCCATAGTTTCTTCAAATGTTGTCCCTCTAAATTTACGCCGAATGGCAGCTTAAACCGCTCTTTGCTCCCATTATATTACACCACATGCTCTTCTCTTAATATCTTTTCTTCCCTTCTTATTTTTCTCTCCAACATTTATAACTTTCAACAATATTTTCTCTCTTCATTCATTGTAAACTAAGTTCTAAGTTCAAATTTCTTTTCCTCTTGCTTTAAATTTGCATGCTCTTTTAGTCCTTTTTTCAAGAATCCCTTTTGTCCTTCTAGTCAAAAAAATAAATATAAAATCTTACTTACAGAAGTGTTTGATATTTTTAAACACCCTTTTTATGTTGTTTAATACTTTAATGGGTTGTTTTTATTCTTCATGTTCATCTAATGGTTGATGATAAGTTTTAAGGTATAACTAAATAATAGTCATCAAGTTTAATTTTTTTTTATTTTCTAAGTCGGTTTTGGGTTTTTGGGTATTTAAATTTTTAGTTTTCTTGATTTTATTTTTGATATTCAATGGCACCAGATAACAACAACAACAACTGGTTATCATTTTCTTTGTCATCAATGGAAATGTTGAGCTCTGCTTCTCATCATCATCAGTCTAATTCTATGCTACATCATCATCAATCCAACAACATGAAACTTAATGCTCATCCAACTAATTTTGATCTTGGTTCTTGTGGTACTGATTCAAATCATTACTATTTTGCTGATAACTTCTTTCCTCATGGTAAGTTTGCATTTTTATCATTTTTCTCAAGATGATATAGTGGTATAATAAAAAAGATTTCGTCTTTAATCAAAGGTCGTTTTAGCTCTCAAATTAATTTTCTTAAAGATGGTATAGTGGAATCACGAAATAAATTTCCGCTTTAATTAGAGGTTTCGAGTTTTAGTTATGAAATTTAAGTTTTTTTCAAGATGGTATTGTGGAATGATAAAAAAAGTCTCTCTCTTTAATCATAGGTATCGACTTTTAGATACGAAATTCAATTTTTTTCAAAATGTATTGTTAAGAGTTCTACCTCGGATAAACATACTCCTTATATTAGAATCAGATTTATTTCAATTCTTTGTTGATGAATGTTGAGCCTCCAGATTATATTATCTACGCTCTAGTTAATAAGATCTTAACGTGCGGAAAGTGTTAAAGAGTCCCCATATGGATAAAAAAGATTCTGTCTTTGATCCCTCTCGGGTTTTAGCTACAAAATCTAACTTCTTTTAAGTAGAGAGCTAAAACACGTATGGGGTTTTTTAGACCTGAATCCAAATTAGTCAGAGTTGGTAAATTTCGAAACTTCTTTTAAGTGGAGAGCTAAAACCCCATTTTGAGTTTTTTATTTTTATGGTGTGAATCCAAATTGGTCGAGGCAGTAAATTTCGGAACTACTTCTAAGTGGAGAGCTAAAACCCCATTCATTCGAGCCAGTAAACTCCGAAACTTAGATGAACATTAATGTGAAATGTCAACAGAGGTTTTGAATGAAGTTTTGTTTTCATCATGTCTGTTGAAGGAAAAAGAATAATGTTAAGATAAAGACAAATAAAATGAAACCGTGTGTGTATACTGTATAGTGGTGCTGTTTCGGTTACTGCTAAAACATTTTTCATTCATCATCACCTTTATTTAACACTTTTAATTTTTTCTCATTTTCAAAAACTATTTCTAGTTCATCAACATATCTCTAGGTACTTTTTTTCTTCTTTTTTTTGCAAATAAACTCAAAAACTTGGCCACAAAGTTTATAACCTTTTTTGTTTTGCTTATTTTTTTCATCATTTTTGCAGGTTGGTCTAATCCAAAACCTCAAGTGATGTATTCAGAAGGTGATGAAAAAGAAGTTTTAGGACTTAACTCATCAATGTTTCAAAACTTTGTAGACTCACAAATCCACCAACAACCACCACCAAAACTCGAAGATTTTCTTGGTGGTGACACGTCATCATTGACTCAAGACTCATCATCATTGACTCACATGTATAATAACTATAATGAACATCAAGATCTCAAGAATATTACTGGGTTTCAAGCATTTTCGACTAACTCGGGCTCTGAAGTTGATAACTCCGTTGGTGGTACTGAGTCGTGTAACGAGTTAGGTTACACAGAGTGTGTGGTGAATACTAGTACTACTAGTAATGGTTTGTCATTAGCTGTTAATACTAATGCTAATCAGTGTTTAGAAAAGGAAAATGAAAAAGCTATTGTTGCTGTTGTTGATTCTGAGAGTTGTAAGAAAATTTCTGATACTTTTGGTCAAAGAACTTCAATTTACAGAGGTGTAACAAGGTATGAATTTTGTTTTCATATGGGTGTTTGATATTTTAGTAGATTTTGTTGAAAAATAAGTGGGGTTTAGTTTTCTTGATTTTTTTTTTTGTAGACATAGATGGACTGGAAGATATGAAGCTCATCTATGGGACAACAGCTGTAGAAGAGAAGGCCAAGCCAGAAAAGGGCGTCAAGGTAAGTACAAAATAAAAAATAAAGCAACTCTTTTTTTAGAAATTTTAAATTTTGCATTTTATCATTGTTTTGATTTTTAATACTCCCTTTGTTTGTCCCAATTTATCCCAATTTAGGTAGCACCTCTCGGAAATCGAGATTTAAACTATTTTTTCTTTAATCAGAATTTTTTACAGGTTTTTAAAATTTTCAATCATTGTTACTTACATTACTTTTTACTTAATTTCAAATATGTAAATTTTATTTCACAAAATAAAAAATTATAGTATATAAAAATCCACGGTCAAAATTACAAGTTTTGATTCTAGATTTCAAAATGTGTCACATAAATTGGGTTTCAAATATATAAATTTTATTTCACAAAATAAAAGATTATAGTATATAAAAATCCATTGTTAAAATTAACAGGTTTGACTCTAGATTTTAAAATATGTCACATAAATTGAGACGGAGTGAGTAATAAAGACTCTTGAGTGTGAAAAGAAAGTTGCATGCAATTGAAAGGATAAATACTGAAAAATTAATGGGGTTCAGGTTGAAAGGGGGAAATTCAGATTTTTCTTTCTTTCAAATCAATAAAAAAGCTTTTAGTATGATTGATTGAGTGATAGGAATACAAATGTTTGCAGTTGTGTACTTTTTGGTGTTTGTAATATTGTGTCTTCACTGCAACAAATTTCTCTGTGCTGTGTTGCAGCTCTCTACTCTATATAAAGTAGTGCATTTTTGGAGAAATTGGGGTAGTAGTATTTCTTTTTTATTTGTTTCCAAATTATTCTTTCAAATTTTGATCAGATGGTGCCGCCAATTTGTTCATGTTTTTGTTGTATGGTCATTGTTGTGTTCTGATATTTCATGCTTTGAATGTTCTTTGTACACTACCATAGCCTAAAGGTACTATCTTTATCTAGAAAAAGTTGAAAAAAGTTCAAAATTGTGTTAAAGAATTTTTGCATTATTAGATCACCCAAATATTGAATACCTGAAAATGAGTCATAAATATAAGATATACCTGCCATGTCATGGTTTAGTGGTGAAAGTATAGCGTGTGATGTGTGTGTTAGGCGTACAGACAAAGACAAAAACAAGCGACTCCATTATTCACTGAGATTCGGGCCGTATACCATGGACTTCCGGGGATTTATTTATTAGAATAAAATAACATGTTATAACGTGTGATGGTAGGCCTTGTAGACAAAATCATGGTATTTTTAAGTGGAGAACGGTAGAGAGGGCATACTTATTATTTACCGAGGTTATCGGGAATTTCTCTCCCGAAAAAGAAAATACCTAACATGTTTAAATACACTGATAATGTAAAAAATATTAAATTCATCTGAAAAATCCAGTCTTCAAGATTTACTTGTTTATCCATAGATTTATTCCTGTTATTCAGCATCTAAAATGACCACACCTTCTTCTCTCTTTTCCCTTTCCTCCCCCCTGAGAGTACACATACCTCAGCTAGTCTGGACACTAGCTAGCTGATTCTGGTACTCTGAAATTTTTATCAGATTGCTTTTAACTTTTGCTTTTTTTCCTCTTTTCATATCATGGGCCAGTTACTCTCATTTAGTTTGACGAAAAGTGTGTCCAATCTCATTCCCCACTTGAAAAAATTTAAATGAACTCCCACCAAATTCTTTATACAGTTCTTTAATGTTGTATACATGCATTTGAACTATGGCAAATGATAGATTTGACAGATCAATGAATTGTTTATCTAACTAGAAACTTCAATATGTTTTTTTAAAACATTTTCACGAGAGTCAGAATTCACGGCTTAGTTGTTAGTAAAGGAATAACTAAATATTATAGTAATGAAATCTTGAGAACTTGAAATTATTGTAATCATATCTTGAAAACTTAACTTAAATTCACAAGCTATGTTGTTTAGACTCTTCAAAAATGCCGTTGTCGGATCCCAAAAGTAGTGCATTTTTGGATGATCCAACACGGGTGCGGTAACATTTTCGGAGAGACCCTGTGATCCTAATAAGTATTACTTACTATGAAATAAAAACATATGTAACCTTTTTCCTGGTTTGGGCAAGACACAAGTCACTATCTTGCCAACCTACAAAAAGGATGTGTACAAATGTGTAAAAAGCTTAAGCATGCTCTTGGCTTTTCTGTTTTGTTTATCTTTTTCCCTTCCCCTTTAAACACTTTTATGCTAGAATCTTGACTAATATTGTCAGCTCATAATCTAATGTTCAACTCATTTTTCT
Organism: Anisodus acutangulus; assembly: GCA_029783415.1. Classification (NCBI taxonomy): domain Eukaryota; kingdom Viridiplantae; phylum Streptophyta; class Magnoliopsida; order Solanales; family Solanaceae; genus Anisodus; species Anisodus acutangulus. Next base: position 50,804,394 of record CM056495.1, read on the forward strand.
CATGAAATGGCGGGATCGCTTGCTAATTGGATCCTGCAGTGTACTTGGGTAAGTTTATTCAATTCTTTTTGAAGTCCCATAAATACATATTTTTCAAAGTTTAGCATAAGATTTTTATATTTTGAAATATGTGAAATGAATAGGTGGATATGATAAGGAAGAAAAAGCAGCAAGGGCATATGACTTGGCAGCTTTGAAGTATTGGGGTCCCACAGCTACCACCAACTTCCCTGTAATATATACTATATATATACCTTTCATTAATTTTTTCCTGTTGTTGTGGGCATTTCAATTATTGCATGGAAAGCGACGTAACCATGAAAACAACTTGTGTCTTGACTTGGTTAGATTTTATTTTCAGGTTTCCAATTATACTAAAGAACTGGAGGAAATGAAACACATGACTAAGCAAGAATTCATTGCCTCTCTAAGAAGGTTGGTAGTGACTATTTCTTTGTATTACTGTATATGATAATGACTTTGTCCTGTTTCTCTCAATTGTTCTTTTTGAAAAAATCTCTCAAAATTATCAGGAGAAGTAGCGGTTTCTCGAGAGGAGCTTCGAAATACCGGGGTGTGACAAGGTATGAATTTTGTTGCAAGCAATTATCTTCCTAATAATAATAATAATTGTTATTATATACCAAACTTAGTAACAGTGTGGTAAATGATGTAAGATCACATTTGACGGGTTCAGTTAAACCTGTGATTTTCGACACAAATACTTGTATCAAAAGTTAGTAAAATGTCAAGACATATTTATGAATTTTTGAGCCTATAATATCAGAAGTGGAATGAGTTCTCCTTAAAAGTTATACCTATCAAGATTGAAACTTTTCCTTGTCTATGAAACTGGTAATTCTTTAATTCCTTGTTTCGTTGACTTAACTTTTGACGAAACTTTGCAGGCATCATCAACAAGGCCGTTGGCAAGCAAGAATCGGGCGGGTTGCAGGGAACAAGGATCTTTACCTAGGAACATTCGGTAAATTAACATTCTTAATAGTCAAACTGGAGAAGAAACTATATGAATCAAATTAAGTATGTCTTAAATATTAATCGAAATCTGTATTATATTGTCAACAGCTACCGAGGAGGAAGCTGCAGAAGCGTATGACATAGCAGCAATAAAGTTCAGGGGAATGAATGCAGTGACCAATTTTGAGATGAATCGATATGATGTCGAGGCCATCATGAAAAGCGCCCTCCCCGTTGGTGGCACTTCAAAGCGCTTGAAGCTCTCCCTCGAGTCCGAGCAGAAATCATCGTCAAGCAATCAGTTGACTCAATGCAACAGCAACAACAACAACAACAACAGCACTAGCAATAACATCAGTTTCGGGGCAATGCCACCTGTCTCTGCGATCCCATATGGGGTCCCATTCAATACAAGCACGCCAGCTTTCTATCATCACAACTTCTTCCAGTACCTCCACCCTGGCAATGCAGGTGTGCCCGACACTTCCGCTGTTGCAACTTCAATGGCAGGTGCAATGCCGTTACTGCCCTCGGCTTCTGAACTCTTCATCTGGCCTCATCAATCCTATTGACCTAAAAAAGATAGATAGCTAGCTAGCTATAGTTTGACTAATTAGCATAATCCGACTCTGCTAATATGATAATCGCCGTCTATTGTTTTCATGCTGACCCTTTCTTTTCTGACCCGCGAAAGAAGTTCAGTGTAGCGTTTAACCGGTCTTTCTAGGTTTAATATTGTAATGTACCTTCAATTCAAACACTTTGGGTTGGTGCAAATGTTGAAAGGTATACTTAGGGAGCACTCATTGTGGAAATTTTTTTGCTTTTCTTTTCTTTTTGTTTCCTCATCTTTCTTGAGTTGCTTCCAAGTACCATATGAACTTGGTGGACTTTATGCTGGTCGAAATTGACATAGGGTAGGGGGGGGGGGGGAGAAAATTATATAAAGCTCTTTAGATTTTGCAGTTGGTCTCTGTGTTTTGATATCCTTTTTTTGTCCTTCAATTATGTTACGAGATTAATTGACGACTACAACTGGACTATTTAGAAGTTATCTAGCTTGATGTGTTTTTGAAATCAAGTCGATTTAGTTGCAAAACAAGGAAATAGAATGATAACTTCAAAACAAAAACTACCAATGAGAGGTATCAATAAAAATCAGCTAAAAATCGTTAGCATAATTAGAGCCCCTCTGAACTGCTTTAATTTATAGGGGGGAGAGTTGGTTTTTGTCGTTGATTATGAAATGTTATTTTAATCAACCATCGGTTTTTTTGTTGATTACAGAATGTTATTTAGTTATAAGAAATTATGCATATTGTTTTTAGGATATATTCTTTTCTATTTAAATTTTAAGTGGACATAAGTGATTATTTTATCAAATTAAGGGGAGTATTGGTCCATCATATTATTTTGTTTAGTGAGACTAGTTTGTGCAACCTACCACAAGCCAAAATGTAAGTGAGAAATGTAGCGAACGAGAGTTATTGAAATTAACAATACTGAAAGATAAATCGGCTAACATAACTGTTAAGATCTCACGTCGGAAATGGAAGCACATAAGTAAGGCACAACGGAAATTTTAAAATTTTGTTTCTTACTTACCCCAACAACATTTTTGATATGGTTATACAACAATTAAACTTATAAACATAAGGCATACACTTACAAGTTAGAATTATCTGGAATCTTTATCAACTGGGAGGTGCATACGCAATTGCCCTTCCAATTGCAAGGTCTAAGTTTCAATGTATTTCTCCTTCGGAAAGCTAAGAAATCCGGCAGAGGTTCGAGAGAGTATTTGATTCTAAGTCTCTAAGGCTTAGAATGATTTTCAGAAATTGATGTGTGAATGATGAGGTGAATGCCTCTATTTATAGTTGAAAAATAAGTCAAAATCGGATTAGGGTTTGACCTTGGGCCTGGCTTAAAATTCGAGGCAGAGGCACCACGGCCCTAGGGTATGGGCGTCGCGATGCTCGACATGCGCTTGCACTGCGCCACAGCCCTAGGGTATGGGCGCCGCGGCGCTCGACGTGCTCCTACACTGTCTCGATTTATTCTTCTTGCATTCTTAATTAAATCCAAAATTCAATTTTGACTTAATTAAAATAATCATTATTCATTTAAATATCTCGATTCTAAATCGAACATTTAATTACTCTCTCAATACATCCTTAGATCAAAATGGACAATCGACATAGGTGACCCTATAGGCCTTCCCATATCGACATTAATCAAATTAAGGTCTACACGGAACTCTTAGACGGCGCCGGAAGACAAACTCAATATGTGAAGTATGATTACGCGAATCCAGTAAACTTAACCTTTATGTGGTAAGATAAAATTATTTCATTCACGACACACCCGATCAAGCTTAGGATTTGTCAAGTGTCTATCCAAATGGCTTAATCATTGTATCTCATCTATATTAGTTGACGACTAGACCATATTCTAAATATGTCTATTGCGTTGGCCAACGACTTAGTCAACCTAATATCTCTCGAATATACATTCGAGGAATGAATCCTAATTCTGGCTCAACTACCACCTTCAATCCACATCGCAATGTACCCAATACAAACCGTATCTCAACCTATAAGGCATTTGAGCTTAGAACGGGATCAAAGTACATTACTTTGTAGACAAGGCACGTATTGACCTCAAGTCTAAGGACTTCTATCTCTCACACGCTGATCATACTTTAGACAAATATAACAAATAATATATCAGCAGGGTATACCAATACTTCCAAAGTATCCATGTGTCCATCACGAGTAGCCATTACTCGTAGCAGGTGAGACATACTACATCCTTTAAGGATGCGATGCAGACCACATGTCGACTTATCACATATCATCGATATTCCATTCTCGATGATCATTAGTCGAGGCTATTTTAAGAGTTACTCTCTATCATGAATATATCACTATATTAATGACAACGTAAGCTCAAGGGATGCACATTAATGAAAAATTACAAAAAATCAAATAATAATTCAATAATTGCAGATGCCAAAATATTAATCTCCATTAATAATAATATGAATGTGTATAAAGTACACTTGTCCTAATACAGATTGTCTCTGGGACATAAATATACTTTCAATCTCCCACTTGGCCTAGAGCCAATCTCCAACATATCTAATGCCCATATTTTCAAAATGACCATTATGCTTGACTAAGCTTAATGATTTAGTGAGTGGGTCAGTTAGATTATCGTCTGTGGGAACATAGTCTAATCTAATCTCTTCAGACTCCGCCATCTCCCTGAGTATATGGTACTTCCTTGGTACATGTTTGTTTCTGTTGGTTGATCTTGGTTCCTTAGCTTGCGCAATCGCACCAGTGTTGTCACAATAAACCGTTATTGGACAAGTGGCATTTGGAACAACCCCTAGTTCCTTCAGGAACTCAGATATCGCAACAGCTTCTTTACCAGCTTCCGATCTAGCAATGTACTCAATTTCTGTTGTCGAATCAGCAGTTGTAGCTTGTTTGAAACTTTTTCAGCTTACTGCTCCACCATTGAAAATGAATGTGTAACCTGATTGAGATTTGTAGTCATCAACATCAGTATGGAAGCTAGCATCAGTGTACCCAGTACATACCAGCTTCTCTTGTCCACCATAGACTAAGAAATATTCTTTAGTTCGTCTAAGATACTTAAGAATACTCTTGACTGCTTTCCAGTATTCTTTCCCAGGATTCTGCTGGAACTTGCAAGTCATACTAAGTGCAAAGACCACATATGTCCTAGTACATGTTATGTCATACATGATCGATCCTATAGCCGAAGCATATGGGATCATTTTCATGCGTTCAAGTTCCATAGTATTAGAAGGACTATCCTTCTTAGATAACTTGATGCCTTGTCCCATAGGTAGACCGCCTTTCTTGGAATTTTCCATAGAAAAATGTCTAAGCACTTTGTCTATGTAGATCGATCGATGACAATTTCAACAATCTGTTAGGTCTATCTCTATAGATCTTAATCCCCAGAATGTAGTAGGCTTCACCTAAATCCTTCATCATGAAGGTACTGGACAACCACTCTTTGACTGACTGTAGGAGAGTCTTATTGTCTCTCATTATTAATATGTCATCTACATATATGATAATGAAGGCAATACTCTCATCCTTGAGTTTACTATAAACACATGGATCCTCTTTGCTTCTGACGAAATCAAATGAAATGATAGCCTTGTCAAAATAAATGTTCCAACTCCTCGAGGATTGCTTAAGCCCATAAATAGACTTTTATAGTTTGCACACATCATTTGGTTTGGACTCAATTGAAAAACCCTCAAATTGTTTCATATACACTTCCTCATCTAGATTACCATTGAGGAAAGCAGTTTTGACGTCCATCTGCCAAATGTCATAGTCATAATATGCAGCTATTGCAAGCAAAATCCGAATAGACTTAATCTTAGCAACATGTGAAAAGGTTTCATCATAATCGACCCCATGCCGCTGATTATAACCTTTAGCCACCAATCTTGCTTTATAAGTATGTACTTGGCCATATGCATCAATCTTCTTCTTGAAGACCCATTTGCATCCTATGGGTCTAACCCCTGTTGGCAAATCAACCAAGGTCCAAACTTGATTTATGTACATCGAGTCCATCTCAGATTTCATGGCTTCTTGCCATCTCTGCGAATCAATGTATAACATAGCTTCGCTGTAGGTTGTAGGTTCATCGTCATCAGGAATATCTATCTCATTGTGAGTTTCAACAAGGAGATTAAGTCTTTCAGGCGGACGATGAGTCCTAGTGGTCCTACGGAGTTGAGTATTCTGCGTTTCAGTGTTTGTTGCATTCTGATTGTGAGAAGGTCTTTGTGTGTTGGAAAATCCATCACCTTGAGAGTTTTCAGGAATGTCATTTTCATGTATTTTCTGAATGGAATGATGTATAACCATTGTATCATCTTCCATTGGTTGTGTATGCGAACTTTGCATTTCTGTACTATCTCTCACATCACTCCCACTGGCTAAAGGGCGTACTCTAAGTACCCAGTCTTCACCAGATACTCCCACTGAATCCTTGTTTAGGTCATTCGACAAGGGTTCATTTTCTGTGTTATCTTGTGGTTCTTGAATTTTTTCAAGTTATATCTCTGTGCAGTTATGTTCCTTGTAGACATATTCTTCTTCAAGGAAAGTTGTGTTCCTGGAAACAATGACCTTATGTTCTCCAGGAAGATAGAAGTAGTATCCCTTAGTTTCCTTTGGATACCTCACGAAGTAACATTTCTCACTTTTAGATTCCAACTTGTCAGTGAGCATCTTCTTAACATATGCAGGGCACCACAGGGTCTCATATGTTTAAGAGATGGCTTCTTGCCACACCATATCTGATAGTGTATCTTTTCTATTGACTTGGAAGGAACCCTGTTCAGAATATATATAGAGGTTTGTATAGCATGTCCCTAAAAGTATGTCGGTAGAGCTGATGAGCTCATCATGGATTGAACCATATCCAATAAGGTTCTGTTTCTCCTTTCGGCAACACCATTCATCTGTGGCGTTCCTGGAGGTGTCCATTCAGATTGGACTTCATGTAGCTTTAAGTAATCTAGAAAATCCTTGCTCAAGTACTCACCTCCTTGATCCGATCGAAGGGTCTTGATACTTGTCGCAAGTTGCTTCTCTACTTCCGACTTGTACTCCTTGGACTTCTCAAAAGCCTCGGATTTGTGTCTCATAAGAAACACATATCCATACCTTGTGAAGTCGTCAGTAAAAGTGATGAAGTATGGAAAGCCTCATTTAACTTGAGTCGAGAATGGCCCACATACATCAGTATGGACCAACTCAAGCACCTCCTTGGTTCGCACACCCTTCCCAAAAAATGGTTTATTGGTCATCTTTCCTCTCAAGGAAGATTTCACAGTTACCATAAGACTCCAAGTCAAATGGTTCGAGGTAGTCTAACTTCCTCAATCTTGCTATCATTGATTCGTTGATATGACCAAGTCTGCAGTGCCATAGGTAGGTAGAGTACTTGTCTTGGCTCGTTTATTTTGTACATTGAATATCTCTCGACTATAGTTCAGTGTATATAATCCATCCACAAGAGGGGCAGTTCCATATATAACATTATTAAAAGACAGTACGTGACTACCATTATAAATATACGAGGAAAAGCCCTCCATGTCCAACACTGGGATAGAAATAACATTCCTCGTTAACGAGGGAACATAAAAACAATCATTCAACACTAAACAATAGTCGGAAGGTAAATTTAATCTATAAGTCCCTACGCGCTCAGCATCCACTCGTGCTCTATTTTCAACGCGTAGGTCTACCTCTCTCGGTCCAACCTTCATGCTATCAGTAAGCCTCTGCAGATTTGTGCAAATGTGTGAGCCACAAGCGGTATCCAATACCCAGGAATGAGAGTTATTTATATACATATTTATTTCAATGACGTACATACCTTGTCCACCAAAGGTAGGAGCACCTGGTGCTTTTCCTCCTCCTGGTGTCGTGCAGCCCTTTTTTCAATGCCCCTTCCTATGAAAGTTGAGGCATTCATCCTTAGTCACGTTCACCTTCTTCTTCACACCTCCCTTAGGATTCATAGCTGAGGGCGCATCGATTGCTTTGCCCTTCTTCTTCTGCCATTCCTTGCCTTTCGGCTTGGGTCGGCTAGAAGAGCTCACCATGAACACAACTTTGCCTTTGGAAATGGAGGACTCAAAGGTCTTGAGCATGTTGTGCAGCTCCGGCAAAGTCACTTTCATTCCATTCATGTTGAAATTCACTATAAAGTTCTCAAAGGAACGAGGGAGAGAGTTCAGGATGAGGGTGGTAGCGACATTCTTTTCAAACTTCGTTCCAATTGAAGCAAGCCTCTCTATCAACCCTATCATTTTCAACATGTGCTGTGAGACCGGGCCCCCTTCATTGAACTTACACTTGAAGAGTTCTATTAGCAACTCATATTCCATTGTCTGGGATTGAGAGTCATAGAGACTCTTCAAGTGTTCTAGCATCTCATTTGGCCTCATGTTCTCATGCTGTCTCTGAAGTTCCATAGACATGGAAGACATCATTACGCATTGTGCCGAAGTGACATCATCTAGATGTTTCTGGTAAGCATCTTTATCAAAAGAGGCATATTCGTCAGTATCTGTCGCATGGACTGTTATGAACACCGTGTCCAACACGTATTCTATTTTCTCTTGTCTCAATACTATTCGCAAATTCCTTAGCCAGTCAAGGTTGTTCGGTCCAGTAAGTTTATTCATCTCAATCAACATTTTCAACGACAAGCTCGACATCTTTTATAATCTGAAGAATTAGATAGACCGAAAATCAAACTCAAAATCTATTTCCTATTATACACATTCATTTAGGCTAATCAACAAGGCATTTTGTTTAATTAGCTCCAACTATTTTAACATACTTCTACGACCCCATTATAGAATACATACCTATATTAATAGAGGTCATAATGGGCCAAGATCCAAGCCTATGCTATCTCCGCGTTTGCTTTGGCTGATAACTTCAACAACATATCTTGGTAGGTTCTAAACCAATTGCAAAACTTATTCGCAACTCTTGGTTGATCAAATTATTACATTTAATCTTGCGTCCTTAAATTAGTCCGACACTTTGGCGCCAAGATTTGTCTAAGCAAGTCAACCCAATTACACGACTACGTTTATGTATCTAAGCAAATTTGGCCTTTGTGAGCAAATATTTTGGTGTAAATACTCACAAAAGTTTATCATTTTCCTTTATATTAAAACACATCTATGAAAGAGTTTGGGTCCTCGTAGACTTAGAGCAAATGCTTTGGCATAAATACTCGTATCGCCGAAAAGGATTTTGCACTCTAACAATTATAATGGACGATGCGTTTTAATATAGACTTGTATTTTAAAATTTTGGGAAACATTTTAATTCAGAGTTTTAAACAAGATCAACTCTTTATGTCATATCCAATATGATATTTTAACATTAATGCAAAACTAATAACACATATAGTTTGGGAACCATCAACCCAATATGCATGATAGAAGATGGTTTAATCAAACACTGGGCGCCGCCTGCCCAGACAGTTATAGCGGACACTATTCTACAAATGTAAATGACAAACATTTTGACATTTAGCACATAAACAATATACTTATCAAATAATATACTATATAATAATAATTTTGGGTTAAACATTCTGAACTCTGAAATATATATATTTTTTTGTTTCTGGACAGGTGGGCCGCAACGCTAATCATTAGCGTCGCGGCGCCACTGAGGCAGTAGCCTTTCGGCTTCTGGAAAATGCATTAGTGTCGCGGCGCTCCACCATGGAGCCGCGGTGCTGCAGAGGCAGAAATATTTCTGCTTCTGCAAATGTATTAGCGCCGCAGCGCTCCACTATGGAGCAGCGACGCCTGTTGTCCAGTGAGTTCATATTTTTTTTGAAACGGAGTATTAGCGTCGTGGCGCTCCACTCTTGAAACCCTAGGAAGCGTCGCGGCGTCCTACCATAGGGTCGCGACGCTCATGTCCTGACAAACGTTTCTGTGTTGATTCTCAGAATCGTTCGACCCCTAAATCCAATTTAGGGATCAAATCACAGGTCCTTTATCATCACCCACCATTATCAATAACACCCATATCGACCATCATTAGGGCTGGCAATGGATCGGAGGTGGATCGGGTGGAGCTCAATCCGCTTCCACCCGCCAATCATTCATCCACCACCCGACCCATCCATCACCCTATTTTTTCTTCATCCACATCCGATCCACCCATCATCCACGGGTGAATCGGGTGGATCGGGTGTTTCGCGGATGAAAATTATAGCACAATCAGTTTGGTACTTTTGATTTATTTTTCAGTTTTCATATTATCTTATTTTTCATACTATCTTGCTTTACCATTATAATTTGATATTTATCCCATTGTAATATCAATTATAGTCATATATAGAGTGATGTTCAACACAGAAAATGTCAATTATGTATAACGTAGTACAAAAATAACATTTTTGATACTAGGAATCATCGTTATTGTCATGTTGAAATTGAAAAATAATTTCCATTCACTTTAGAAAAATGAAGACAACTATTGGAAATAAAACCAAGTATTAGTAACGACATGAGTCAAGGGTATGTTATCACTGAACTACACAAAAAATAACTAATTTATAAACGGGTGGATGGATGGTCGGGTGGTGGATCGGGTGGTGGGTTGGATGTATGTCCACCCGAATCCGACCCGATCCATCACCCGATCCATCCGTCACCCGATTAAAATCCGTGTTTTATCGGTTTTTCGTCCATATAATCGGGTCGGGTGGATGGATATCCATCGGGTTATGGTGAAATTGCCAGCTCTAACCATCATCCATTCTTACTCGTTCTTAGCCGTGCACCGTGCAATGAGCTGGACAACACACTTTTGCTTAGTTCGAGTTAGAGCGGAATGACTTCCTCGAGTTAGCGTAGGAGATAATTTAGGGTGAAATCAAAAGGTCAACATTCGTTCAAGACATTTAGGATTTTAAGAAACCTCATTTTAATCCAGTTTTATGTTTAACCCATATTATTATTATATTCAATTGTTATATAACCATTGAACCAACATGAGCTCTGATACCACTGTAAGATTATGTTTGGTACAAAGCACATAAGGCACAATGGAAGTTTAAAATTTTGTTTCTTACTTACCCCAACAACATTTCTAATATGGTTATACAATAATTAAACTTGTAAACATAAGGCATACACTTACAAGTTAGAATTATCTGAAATCATTATCAACTGTGAGGTGCACACGCGATTGCCCTTCTGATTGCAAACTCTAAGCTTCAATGTATTTCTCATTTGAAAAACTAGAAAATCCGGCAGAGGTTCGAGAGAGTATTTGATTCTAAGTCTCTAAGGCTTCGAATGATTTTCAGAAATTGATGTGTGAACAATGAGGTGAATGCCTCTATTTATAGTTGAAAAATAGGTCAAAACCATATTAAGGTTTGACCTTGGGCTTGGCCCAAAATTTGAGGCAGAGGCGTCGAGGCACTAGGGTATGGCCGTCGCGGCGTTCGACGTGCTTCTGCACTGTCTCGATTTATTCTTCGTGCATTCTTAATTAAATCCAAAATTCAATCTTGACTTAGTTAAAATAATTATTATTCATTTAAATATTTCAATTCCAAATCGAACATTTAATTACTCTCTCATTACATCCTTAGATCGAAACGGACAATCAACATAGTGTGACCCTACAAACCTTCTCATATCGACATTAATCAAATTAAGGTCTACACGGAACTCCTAGACGGCGCCGGAAGACGAACTCAATATGTGAAGTACGTTTACGCGAATCCAGTAAACTTAACCTTTATGTGGTAAGATAAAATCATTTCATTCATGACACACCCGATCAAGCTTAGAATTTGTCAAGTGTCTATCCAAATGGCTTAATCATTGTATCTCATCTATATTAGTTGATGACTAGACCATATTCTAAATATGTCTATTGCGTTGACCAACGACTTAGTCAACCTAATATCACTGAGAATCCGAGTGTTCTCTCGAATATACATTCGAGGAATGAATCCTAATCTTGGCTCAACTACCACCTTCAATCCACATCGTAATGTACCCAATACATGTCGTATCTCAACCTATAAGGCATTTGAGCTTAGGACGGGATCAAAGTACATTACTTTGTAGACAAGGCGCGTATTGACCTCAAGTCTAAGGACTTCTATCTCCCACACGATGATCATACTTTAGACAAGTATAACAAACAGTATATCAGCAGGGTATATCAATACTTCCAAAGTATCCATGTGTCCATCACGAGTAGCCATTACTCGTAGCATGTGAGACATACTACATCCTCTAAGGATGTGATGCAGACCACATGTCGACTTATCACATATTATCGATATCCCATTCTCGATGATCATTAGTCGAGGTTATTTTAAGAGTTACACTCTATCATGAATATCTCACTCTGTTAATGACAACGTAAGCTCAAATGATGCACATTAATGAATAATTACAAACAATCAAATAATAATTCAATAATTGCAAATGCCAAAATATTAATCTCAATTAATAATAATATGAATGTGTATAAAGTACACTAGAGAGAGATACAGATTGTCTCTAGGACATAAATATCCTTTCAATCTCCCACTTGGACTCCTTATATGGACTTGGACAATCCTCTCCCTACAGGCTAGCTTTTGTGGTTGAGTTAGGTCCAAGATCCATTCATACATGGTATCAGAGCCAGACACATTTCAATTCTTTGTTCACCGATGTTGAGCCTCCAAATTATATTGTCCACGCTCCAGTTAACGAGGTTTGAGCGTACGGGGGAGTGTTAAGAGTCTCACATCGGAAATGGAATGGGAACATGGACTGGGACAATCCCCACCCTACAAGTTAACTTTTGGGGTTGAGTTAGGCCAAGATTCTTTCTTACAATAACAATGAGCGATTACGATATTATAAATTTTTTCCTTTTGATCGAATCAATAACCTTGATTAGCAAATTTATTTTTTATGATTTCCCTAATCAAAACTTGATGTTACTAGGGGGAGAACTGGTTTTTGTCGTTGATTACGAAATGTTATTTTAGTTAACCATCGGTTCTGTTGTTGATTGCAGAATGTTATGTTAGTTATATGATTTTTCACCAACTATCAGTAAGATTATTTTCTCAAATTAGGGGGAGTATTGGTCCATCAGGTTATTTTGTTTAGAGAGATACTAGTTTGTGCAACCTACCGCAAGCCAAGCTGTTACGAGGAAGTGTACCTGACGAAATTTGTCGAAATTAGCATATTAAAAGATAGATATTGCCAACATAACAATGAGCGACTATGATATTATAAATAGATTTTTCTTGATCGAATCTATAATCTTGATTAGAAAATTTATTTTTAGTGATTTCCCTAATCAAAACTTGATGTTACTCTGGAAGTTGGAACCATGCATAGCACTGAATAGGGTTGTCAAGTACATTAGCTACGCCTAATATGTGAATTAGATGTATAAGGATGTTTGTGCTCCGCCTGAAATATAATCATGTAATTGAAAGTATTTTAATGAATTTATCTACAGTACTTCTTTCTTATATATGTCTTCTTATATTAAAAAAAAATGTTGCGACTGTTTCCAATATAATTTTTTTTCAACCGCTAGATAAGACGGGTTAAAAAAATATGCTATTATTATTATTATTATTATTATTATTATTATTATTATTATTATTATTTTAAAATGTCCCCTCAGTACCTTACCTAACCAAAAGATGGATGTGAAATGACAGTTAGTCAAGATACATACATATTGTTAAGAGTCCCACATCGGATATGAAATGGGAACATGAACTCCTTATATGGACTTGGACAATCCTCACCCTAGCTTTTGGGGTTGAGTTAGGCCCAAAATTCATTCTCTACATGGTATCAGAGTTAGGCCCAAAATTCATTCTCTACATGGTATCAGAGTTAGACCCATTGCAATTCTATGTTCACCGATGTTGGGTCCCCAAATTATATTGTTCACGCTCCAGTTAACGAGATCTAGTGCCACATCGAAAATAGAATGGGAACATGGACTCCTTATATGAATTTGGACAATTCTCACCCTACAAGCTAATTTTTGGGGTTGAGTTTTGCCCAAGGTCCATTCTCTACACACAATTAGCAAGTTGACATCTTGTTGAGATTGCATTTTGAATTTTTCAGCATGGAAATGATGGATGTTATCAACTCCATCAGACTAAAAAGTCATACACCTAGCATCAAACTAAGAAAAGTTGATGGCCTTTTAGAAGATATACTAGTTACATCATAAGGAATTTTGATGTTTTGTCAGTTAGAAACCATACCATGGCCCATTTCTCCTTTGATTTTACAAATAATGAAACTAACACAATATAATACTGAAAATGACATCAAGACAGAATTTGTTACCTATTGGTCAAAACAGTTTTGTCAAACAACAACAACATATCTAGTGCAATTTCATAAGTAAAGTCTAGAGAGTGTAGGATGTGCGTATATGTTACACCTACTTTTGTGAGGTAGACCCTCTATTCAAGTTTTGCTTTCAAAATGAATTTTTTTCTCAAAATGAATGTTGAGCTGCTAAAGTTCAATTTACTTACTAGAAGAGTTGCAAAATGTGTATAATAAGATAGAAGTACAAAATTATAAGTTCTCATTTACAAAGAAGGTGCAAGTAGCACACATTGAGGATAAAATGAAAGAATGTTTCACTTGACCTAAAATGAGACAGGGTTTCATGGAAGAAATTTATCGCAGCGAAAGACGTACAATCTCTTATTGCGTACCTAGCGAAAAATAGGACATGATTAAAGAAAAAAAAATCAAGATAGACGAAACCAATTAGTTGAGAATGTGTTTTAGCTATATTAACAAGTTTATCTGTTTTATAGGGAACTTCTAGCCCTATAAAAATTTATATGCTACAAGGAGATACAAAACTTTTAGTACTTTATTTTTATTTGGTATATATAATATTTCTGAAATGAGCATAAATGGAACGAAATGGTTGGTAAGGATTCATAATTGTTCTTTTTTAAATATAACCTAATATCTAAACGCCAATTTAATTAAGGCGTAATTTTTGTTGTAATAGCAACAACATTACCAATATAATTTATCCAGTTATTACGAGTTATCCTCTTTATTACCAATCTGCAGTGATATTAGCCATTTATTTATATTTAGTACTAGTAAATAATCGAATAGCTTACACTTCACAATTTGTAAAATTTATATTCAAGTGTGGAAGGTACAAAAAGAAGTGTTCCTTCGTAACAATAGAACAACAAATATACAATATTGAACCTCTCTGGGCTAGTTATCTTAATTCGGCCCAAACCCTGACGGGCCGCAATCAAATCAGGCTCAATCCTTAAAGCTTCTTCAAAAGCATTATGGGCCTCAACTTTCAAGCCCTCAATCTCATAAATTGGCCCAACAAACAAAAGGCCTTAGCTTGATCCGAACAACTCAATTGCACAGCTTCCAAAAGGTCCACTAAAGCCGAATCAACTCGTCTCTTCCGATTCAAGCCCACCAACAACTCGGCCCGTTTAAGCAAAGCATCACCTCTCTCTCCGCCGGACAACGCCTTCACCGCCGGCAGTGATAGGGCGGAATCCAACGATCTTAGGGCCGCGATTTTATAGCCCATTAGATCGAGTGATAGGGCTTTGAGAATATGGGCGGCTGGATCTTTGGGCTCGAGGATTAGGGCTTTGCCAGCTTCGGCGGCGGCGGATTTAGCGAGGTTCAAGGAAGTGGATTTGTTCCGATTGGATCGTGCTTTGGCTCCTTTGATGAAGTGGATATGGGCTTGGTTGGTGGATCGGTTTTTTGTTCGGGGTCGTGTTAGAGCTTGTTTGGGGAAATTGTACATAGCGTAGAAAATTCCAAGTGTGAATAGAAGGATAGCTAGCTGAATTACGATGTCTGTCTCCATTTTTTGTTTGTCAGCCAAACATGGAGTAAACTTCGAGGTTCACCCAATTTTTGTAATTGAATGGAGGACTTTGAATACACTGGTAATTGTACCTTTCTTTTCTATGTTTGGGTCGTCCGGATTATTTCTGGAGGCCCATGCTAAATGAACTCTTTTTTGTGTGGATTTCCTTCAAAGGCACTGGTCTTTAATTTACCCCTTAAATTTGACATGTTTAATTTTTGTCCTTAATTTAAAAATATCTTAAGGATTGATTCATGCTAAAAAATTCATAAGGTAGAGTTTGGATTCATAAGACAAAGTTTGTCTTGTGTCTGAAGGTATAATTTGCTGGTAAATTCTGTCTTACAATTTTAAACTATGCCTTGTAAATATATATTTTTTTTAAATTTTTAACTGAGCGAAAATTTAAATTTAGAATGAATTTTTAGGCGAAGGACAAACATTATTTTTTAATTTGAGAGCACAAAAATTAATGACCACATGAAATAAGGATAATTCCGCGAATTGTCCCGTGATTGAAGCTATCCTCATGAGGCCCATTTCTGGAGTTCCCTCTTTTTGGTTTGGTTTGGTGTGGGGGGGGGGGGCATAAAACAGCAGATTTATGCTCATTTTAGAAGGGGGGAAATCTTATACTGTAAAATTACATATTTTTGTTTAACTATCCGATATGTCTCAACTAATTTGAATTCACGTTGGATAGACCTATAAGGGTAAAATCATTTCTACCAAGAAACTTTTCATTTTCAGTGTTGAACTGTTGATAGTAGTATCAAACGGGTAAGTTGAAATGAAATTAACCCACTAAAAGGTTATTCGGGTAAGATGAGCTGACTTAAGATTAGCTAAACAATGAGTCATACTCCAGACCATTCAATTTTTGCCAAATTTTAATTTTTTTGTTTAAAGATCAAATAAACTAATAAATTAAAACATTTTAACAAGGTTTCTTGTAGATCAATCTATGCTACACGTTTAATGTCTATCTTTTAAATAGAACTGAATTAGGCGGGTGGTTCATATTCTCATAGCTAATTTTGTCACCACTATATTGTGCAAAATTGTTTTCAAGTAACATCAAAAGGGTCAATTTGGCCTCTTTACCCCACAATATATCCCTATTTGAAAAGGAAAAAATCTGCACAAGTTCTCACTGCAACCAAATCCAATTTATAATGAAGAATCTTGAATGAAATGAACTCCTTTAATCCCTTTTTTCATGTTTTAATAAATGATTTAATGCAGTACAATCACTTTACTGCATCAAATTTGTGCTGCTAATGGCATTTTTTTCATTCTTGGCAAAAGCAACAGTTTCACATCCAAATATTGACACAGTGGAAGACAAACTCAGATTTTTCCGATACTGCTTCTCTCGAAAACTTTCAACCTGAAAAACAGCAGCAGGTGCAAAACAACTGCTAGTGGAAAATGACTGGATTGAATTCTTGATTTTACAAGATATATGTACAAACAGAGAACAAGTGTGAATAACTAACAGCAGTAGGTGCAAAACAACGATCAACGAGACTCGATGATATCACGATCAAAATATTTTACTCCATAATGAGCTGCATATGACGATTGAGATCTTTGAGATAAGTTGTGCTACTGTAATCTTCTAAATCACAAGCATCCAGCATCAATGCTCTGCCTCCCGTCGATTTCTGCTTCATGTCTATTGGTACGTTTTCGCCTTTCAACAACTGAACAGCCTGCATAGTCCAAGAAAAAGCTCATTTTGTGCTATTCAATAACATTGTGTATTAAATCCTATTGAGAAATTTGAAGTCAAATTTAATTTAGGTTCTGTTTTGAAATCCTTGCCGAAGGTTTATCATAAACAGTCTCTCTACCTCCAGGTAGGGTAAGGTCTGCGTACACTCTATCCTCCCAGACCCCACTTGTGGGATTACACTGGGTATGTTGTTCTGTTTTGAAATCCTTGGTTAGCATTTCTAGTCATTTCAGTTGACATTTGAAGTTTGCACAAAAGGATAAGTCATCTATCTCACTAGCACTAGGACCAAGAATTTCAAGGTCTTCAAATCTTCATGTAATCAATAAGTTAGGTTTCATTTGAAATACTTTGTACTCTAAACACCAGGGATGTAAATGGGGCGGGGTAAGGGAAGTCTTAACCTAGCAAAATTTTGACCCGCCCTACCCTGCCCCGTTTAGCATTTTTTCTATTTTAGACTTGCCTTCCCTACCCTGCTAAGCCTTGCCCAATTTAAGTTTCTAGGTGTCGTTATCCATCTTTAGCCAGCTAGCCATGTTAGGTCAATCTAAGGGCTAACTCAACCGAATTAGCCAAAAGCGGAGACCAAAAAAGCCACATTGTCGAGGACACGTTTGAAGAGGAGGCGAGCACCCTCAAAGTTGACCACCTTACCCACTAGCAGACTATGGAGGGGGGACGGGGAGTCGAACAGGAACCTCCTTTGTGTAACCAACCTTTGATTAACGTGTTTGAGTTTTAAAAGTCAAAATTTGGAAAATAGTAATGCTCTTGTCTAGAGGTTTCTCAGTATAGAATAGTGTGCAAAGATAAAGACATACCCGTATCATGTTAGGACGCATGTTTGGCAAGTGGTGAATGCATGTAGAAGCTGTAAACATAGCTCGTTTCATCTCAACAACATCATAGGTATCGCCTAGACTAGGGTCCGCTAATTCCTTGATATTGTTCTGTTCCAGCATTGGTTTTGCCTATGCAAAAATGGTAGCAGATATGAAATTTATCTTCCGAAATGCAGAACGAAACTATACCAAGGTTCCGTTTGTTTTCACTTAATGGAGGTCTGGAAAGCAAGTGTGTCTAAAGAAAGTTTCAATTTTAACAAGAACATACCCACATCACAAGACTCTGTCTTGATGAATCAACAGCACGACGACCAGTAATAAGCTCCAATAACAAAACACCGAAGGCAAAAACATCGGTCTTCTCATGAACAATCCCGTGCATAAAGTACTCGGGTGCCATATATCTGAGAGACCAATTTTTGTCATAATTTCATCAAAGCAACAATTGTAATGAAAGAATGCATCTAAAATGCAATTGAACTGAACTTCTATATTGCTCGGACCCTCCAAAAATGCTACCACACCCGTGTCGGATCATCCGAAAATGCATTAGATTTTTGATGATCCGACACACCCAACAATATTTTGAGGAGTCCGAGCAACATAGCTGAACTTTACATACCCAAAAGTGCCTTCAATGGGGGAAACAATATGATGTACCCATTTTTCTGGCAGCCACTTTGCAAGTCCAAAATCAGATATCTGCAGCAATATAGAGAAGCTTCAAGCAACTGACATGAAATTAATTCATTACAAGTGAAGTTTCTAAAGGAAAACGAGATTGAATTGAAATCTGAGGTTCATAATCTTCAGTAAGCAGAATGTTTGAGGCTGTAATATCTCTATGGATTATGCGCCTTTGGCAATCACAATGAAGATAACACAATCCTTCAGCTACACCAACTGCCACTTTATATCTTATTTTCCAGTCAAGGCACTCTTCTCTACCTGAAATGCTGAGTTCTCCTTTTATCAGTCAAAACAACTTCAAAATCCCAATCTCACCTCATTACATCTAATATTTACTATAGGATTTAGTTAACGCTGATAGACAAAATACCTTTACATCGTCATTGTATCTAAACTTGTTGTAGTTGGTGGCGGAGACATGAGTTCTTAAAAAGGGAATTCAAGAAAATGTGACATCTGGGATTTGAACATATGATCTTAAGCAATTATTGAACCATTTTGGCCACCGCACAAAGATCTTATTTCAAGGGGATTCAACAACTTATATATATTCAATTTAATTTATTTTTTGCCCTATTTGCGCAGTACAATTAAACCCCCTTGTCTCCATCTAGTTCTGCCCCTAGTTGTATGTTATCTGCCATATCTTTCAGGTCATTAATCTCACTTCTTACGGACAATTATCTATAATTATCTTTTAGATGATCTTATAGTGTAAAGATTCTTTTACACTGTTAAACTCTTCATGAAATATACATGTCTAAGAAATAAAGCATTGGACTAGAAAATCAAGATTAAACAAAGCATATATGTTGTTCCAACCTACGACATTAAGCAATTTTTGCACCACTTTTGCCACTACACAAAAATCTATCTTATTTTAAGGGGTTTCAACAGTTTACATATATTTTTAAAAAATCGTTTTTGCCCTATTTCCGTAGTATAAGTTTCCGACAAAGGGGATTCAATTGAACCCCCTTGTCTCCACTTAGCTTCTCCGCTGGTTGTAGTATGTTATCTGGTGTATTATTATGAACAATTATCTATGATTATTTTATTAGGTGACTTTATAGTGCAAAAATTCTTTCATACTGCCAGTGTTAAACTCTTCATTAGATGATACACGTCCGAGTAATAAAGCATTACACTACAAAATCAAGATTGAGAGAGAGAAATACAGCACCGTGTAGTACAGAAGCGAGGCTGCCATGGTGCAAGTATTGGAGAACAAGGTGCAAACCACCATCAACACTGAAACCAATTAACTTAGCAGCATTTGTGTTGTTGATGTGAGCAATGATTCCTAGCTCAGACAAGAAGTCTCCAACTCTGTTCTCATCATTCTTTTCTTTCTTTGTTATTTTCTTGACTGCAACAACTTGACCATCTTGTAAATGTCCTTTGTACACTTCTGCATGTCCTCCTTTGCCAATTAAGTTATCTAGTCACATTTCAAGACATAAAATCAGTAAAGTATTAGCATAAATTACGTGCAAAGAAAGTTGATGTTGGCACTTTTTAATTTGAAGTAAGCTTGCAGATTATGCAATCTAATTATAAGATTTATTAGTAGTAAATTTGTTTGAAAGCAACATGTTTTATGTAGAATTGTGGGATTCGTGAACAATTAGTGACAATTCTTTGCTCTTTTCTTCTTGAGCCAATGATAATGGCTGAGCACTCAAACTAGCCGTCGCGCTCTCTTGCCACGCCTTTCACTCACTCGCTTGAGTCGGACTCAATCACTCTTTGAGTTTGGAGGATTCTGTAGTCTTAGTAAGAGGAGAAGGGTGGCGTCCTCCTAGAATCCAGAGAATTTCGTCGAAATACATCCTGTCTTTTCACCTTAGTAGTCTAGGTGAAAATCACGAGAGATCAGAATCAAATTTCTATGGATACAAAAAATGCTATGATAGTGGCGCACGGCTCGAAACTTAATAGATAATTGGCCAGCCTTCTACCTTTTTGCACTAAAAAATACCAAGTAATTTTTTCCTTCCAGTTAAGCTTTTATGGCTAGAGTTACTCGATATTTGTGTATTGGGAAGGATAATAGGTAACTAGATGAAATAGTATTCTGCACGTAAGAAATGCAAGAAGCTTGCTGTCTCGAATACGACCTTTATCGACAAAAAAGAAATGCAAGAAGTTTGCTGGCATGTGCAGATGAGTACACCTGCAGCAGCTCCAGCTGCATCAACTAGGCCTTACTTGGAGCAGAAATTTCAATTTTGTTGGGGACAAATTGAAACATCAAGGCCCATAGATAATAATAGGAAAAATAATTGGATTCATGGTTAGTTGTCACTCTCTCCTAGGCATGGTTCAAGAATTCATATCCAAAATTTCTTATAAAGATTACCAATTTGCAACTAATATTATATTTTAAAGTTTTTATAGAATCTGTTTAACATTATAATAAGGGGTGCGTTAAGCCTTTTTTTTGGATTGGTAGGTGAAGCTAGTATTCAGATGGTGTAAATAAGCAGGTCCCTACTCCCCACCGGTCCTTTTTTGGGTTTCCAACTCATCTCTGAAATTATTTCGATGTCAGACTAATTTAGATTCACATTAAAAAGTTTTATTTGAATAATAAAATGTTTCTTACCAAAAACAGTTACTCCCTCCGTCACATAAATTTTCGAGAGTCATATGACTTATTCTTTGATCGTAATATTTTTATATCTTCTAAATATTTTGAATTATTAATTTTTATAACTTTACTCTTTACGTAATTTTCAAAAATCTAAAAAATTCTATGTTCAAATATAGAGTTAAAATTAAAAATTTTGAATCTCAAAAAATAAAAAACATCACATAAATTAGGATAAGAGTATATTTTTAGAGCTCAACTCCTAATTTTTTTTTGTTAAAGATGAGGGGATACTATCACCCGACCTCCGACAGTGTTTCCCACAAGTCACTATCACTTTCAATTTGGTAGTAATAAAAAGTAAACATCAATGTTTACTTTTCTGCCATGGGCCAAAGAAAAGTCTCAAAGATCAAGTACTAGGCTGCTGAGAAGTGGGGTAGTTGAATTCCCCAAGAACCCAACATTTAAAAACTATACTCACTTACATAAATGTGAACTTATTATTAAGCAGAGGCAGTAGCATGCGGGTTTAAAATGCACAAAAAGTAGCCCTGCATATGTCCTATTTTTTTTTTTTGATAATCCAGATTTTCAGGTTTGCGCCTGACTACTTCACTGGTATTACCCAGACGTCCTGAAGGTAATAGCACCGGTCCTTCAACACTATTACCAGATAAATCGCGGGATGTGCTCCGGTGACCAGGACGTCCTGGAGGTAATAGCACCGGTCCTTCAACACTATTACCAGGTAAATCGCGGGATGTGCTCCGTGACCGCCGAGCGCATAACCGATCAATGAGACAAGGTCAAATTCCCAACATGCAAAGTTTCTTCGTCTTATGAATCGAACACACATCGTCGCCGTAGTCACTTTATAACGCCAGCCACCTGACTATGCCTGAGGACTGCATATGTCCCATTCTTGTCTAGGCTCTTCATATAAATATAAAAAAAAAAGTACCAACTTTTTCTTTTTTTGCAAAAATCAGTATTTTAAACTTTTCTTTTTCAAAGGGAAACTTGGAACAACGAAAGAATCCTCTCCGATTTACCCAGAAAGTAAGATGATGTAAACGGATCAAGAAAAAGACTTGTTCTGTGTTTTTTATTGTGATACCTATGATGGAAAATGGGAAGATGAAGATGGATTTGAAAATAAAGACTAACATGCTTCTAAATTGATGAGGTTTCGGAAAAAGGGTAAAATATGACATGTAAGCAAACCCGCAAGAGGAAATTGACATACTGTATAAAATAAGGTAAAACTTCACATGATTCACCTGTTTGCGAATTTGATGTGACATAAATCAAGAGACATATTTATTGGACCAAAATGAACAATATCGTATTATGGGATGTGACAAATAAGCCAAGGTACATAAATATTATTCTAGTGAGATTAATTAAATAAAAAATGTAACTTAAGTCGGTCTTAAAACAGTTAAAGCCTTTGGCGCAGTGGAAAAGAGCCTTTAAAATGCTTGTGAGGTTGGAGGTTCGAACCTGATTAACATTTTCCTTTCATTTGTTAGACAAAACTCACTTTACACTGAATATGTTGTTGTTTGTAAGTCGGTCTTACAACGATTCATTGTATTTCTCCTAAAATTTGTTAGGTAAATTCATTTTATTATTAATAATGAGTTACTAAACACTATGTATATACTCCATGTGATTATATTTAGAAATTTTATGGTTTGTTAGAAGGAAGGGATTTTAATGAGTTCAAAATTTTGGGTGGAGTAATAGTAAAGTATTGTCTCGTGGGAACCACAGAGCAAATTTTCAAAGAAAGGTACCAATAGCTCTGAACATATATAATTTTGAAAATAACCATAAAAAATATGAGTACTTAACTTAAATATGATAGAACTAGAATATGTTGTCTAAACAGAGAAAAATTATTAAAAATCACGATTCAAAATTTCAGCACATAGAAATCGTAAGGTAATTTCTTTTACATATCTAAATTTTACTCCCGTCTAGTTTTTCTTATCCACCATACTAAAAATAGTTGTTCAATTTTACTTGTCTACTTTAAAAAATCAAGAGATAATTTACTATTTTTTCCTATTTTACCAGTAGTAATTAATAAGTCAATTTTTTCAACTCCTTTTTCCAACACTGCTTTTTTATTGGGAATATGTGAATTGTTGAAACACATTACTTAATTAGTTGGTCGCACATTTTTTTGACAAGCTTTAATTGATTTCAATCACTAGTTAATTAATAATAATTAGGGATAATATGATAAACTTTTATTCTATTTTTGGCTTCTTAATAAATGTGTAAAGTCAATATATAACAAGTAAAACTTGACGTAGGAAGTAATAGATATTTATTAATTCGTGCTTGTGCTCATGTGACATCTACGAAACATTCAATAGAATAATTAAAGTGCGTGCAAGTCAAACAAGAACATTATAAGAAGCGCTTGGAATGAGAAAGGCTTTATAGAATTCAAATTCAAATTAATCAAAATTCAAATAAGGTAACGAATATAGTAATAGCGTGGGATAATCACTTTCCAATGTCGTAATTGAATAATAGTCATTATCATAAAATTTGAAATTTCAATGTCGAAATTCCATGTTAATATCTTATTTTTCACTTATGAAATTCAAAACTCCATAACAATGACTATGTTCCAGCTATAGAAGCTATAAAATAGAGTATTACTTAATTTCATTAATACGGAATACTGGAAGAAAATTAATAGTAAGAAAAAACAGAAAATGTCCAAATATGCCTTTAAAATACTCGTAATTTAGCATATGTCATTCCTTAATAGTTTAGCTCACATAAGCTTTAACTAACTCAATAGTTGATCTAAATATGCTCTTAATTTAATTAAAACTCTCAATTAACCTAATTAGCTAGTTCATAAGCAGAAAAAATTAAATATATCCTTAAAATATTTGAAATTGAGCAGATAAGTCCTCGTAAATAGGTCAAACTGAAAAAATTATTTTAAAAAAAAAAAATTATGAGAAAATTACCTGGAGTGAAATTATCAGTAGCTTGAGCAAGTTCATCAAGGCTAAAACTCCTCCATGAAGGTTTAGGAACAACAAAATCATGGCAACAATCAATTGTATCTTCTTCAGCACTCCGAATTCTCGCCAACAATTTCCTCTTAATATTCTTCTTCGGTAATAACATTTCATATCCTCCCAATAATGGTATCGTCGATAATCTCCTAATCGATTTTCTCTTCATCTGATCAAACAAATTCTTAAAACTCAGCTCTTCGCCGCCGCCGGAGCCGACGGGAGACGGCGACGGAGACGAACCGAAGCTGCGGCTCCGTTCGCCGCTACTTATGCTGCTGTTATCGGAATCCGATGTGCTTGATATGTGAATTTCCAAAACTGCCCTTGGTGATAACTGATCGTTATCTTTTTTGTTGTTCTCTTTTTGTTTTTTCTCATTTTCTTCACCCGAAATTTTTATTTCTACTTCTTCTTGTTCCTTTTCAACTTCTAATTGGCTCTTCATTTCTTCTTTCCCTCCATTTTTTGGAGCTTGTACAACACTTTCACCTACACAAAATTCACATTAGGAAATAAAAAATCAAAATTCCTTCATTTATTTAAAGAGCATAGACGTATACGCGAAAATCACTAAAATTTTGATATACATTAAGTTATAAATCCATAACTATAAAAATATAATATGCTTATCAACGTGCTTTTACAATTGCTCAAGACGTCTTTTTTAATTGAGGAACAAAACAAAATCATTTAGTTTCATTTTTAGCAAACTAGTGAAAGGATATGTCCTTCGTAATGAAAAAAAGGGATGAAGGAGATATGTATATGTTGTGCAGGTCGATTGAAGGTGCAGAAATAGCTAGTGAATGCAGAAAGTATGAAAAAATGTCACGTTTAAATTCTGAATCCATCTCTGTTTCAATTTATATGTGAAAATGTTCAAAATTTTGGAAAAGGGTTTATTATAAATACTCATAAAAAGAAGAAAAAAATGAAAATAAATAAAGTTGAAAGGAAAGGAAAGAACCTTCCATGGTATATTTGGAGATGTTGTGTTGTGTGAAAGACAAAATGAATGAATGAATCAAGAAGCTTCTTCTAAAATTTCAAGAATTTGCTTTGAATGAAGCAAATTGAAAGAAATTTAGAATATATTCTATGAAGGTTTACATTTGAGGTTCAATCATAATTAATTCTTCTCCCCCAAGAAAAATGATATGGTATATCTTAGAGAAGTTGTTATTCTTTTTCTTTGAACAAATTAAAAAGAGAGGTTGAAGAAGAAACAAAGGAGAGAAAACCGGCTATGTGGTACTTGGAATATTATTATGTGTGGTACTTACATTTATACGCTAATGGAATGCAAATATTATAATCTAATGTATAATTATTATTTTTTGGGGGCAATGAAATCCTAGCCGTTTGATTAAGACATTCATGAATTGTTTTTTGTTGATGAGATCTTAGCCGTTGGAGTTGGACATTCTTGATTTTTGGCGCAACTAACGCTGTGTGTATTGTCGGGGAAAAGATCAAATAACGAACCCAACTAACTTTGATGTAAAATGTAGAGAGTTTGAAGGGCATTTTAGGTAGACAATATTTTGGGTGATGGAGTAGTACTATATTATAATTATTCTTTGTAAAATTTAGTAAGTTCAACATTAGCTCTACGGAAGAATATGTTACTGTTGAAATACAGAAGAATTGAAATTTTAGATCAAAACACTATGTATGGATGGTATGAACTGCCTAAACAAGTTTTGTGGATAATAATGTATAATAAGATTTGTACAATCAAGTTAAGTTACCAACCAAATAATAGTTTATAACAAATAGAGATTGATCTAGAATTTTAAACTTTAAGAATTCAGGATTTTACTGAATTTATATAAATCTACATCACTTATCTTTTGTCTGGGATAGCTGAAAAGTAAATGATCCTTTTTTATTTTTCTTCTAATTTATGAATATTTTAGACCATAATAGCGAATTCAAAATCTTATGAGAAAACGTCTCATCACAGTTTAAAATTTCGTAGACGTTTAATCAATCACTATGTTGCACAAATTTTTAATGGACAAAATGTTATTGGTGCCTAAAAGGGGGCATTTGAGTAAATCAAACATGAATCCACTTACCATTTGATTCACTAGATTCGAAATTTGATATTTCATACATACTTTGCAGATTTGAAATACATATAGGGTGTGAGCGAATGCTTCTGAAATAGGCTGATGAACCACATAAACCCCTAGATGTTATCGTATATGCACCCTAATGACAAACAAAACCTACTAAAAAATAAATTAAGTAATCTCTTATAACTGATTAAACTACATTAATAATATAAAAAGAATTATTATATATTTTCTTATTTTGAAATTAGGCTTCAAAGGTTTGAAATCAAATCTCGAGGCTTGTCTAAAAGACTAAAACAGTCAACATCTTTGGTGCTACTAGGCTTAGGGGTCGTTTGGTTGGAAACTAGTAGGATAAGTTATTCCGGAATTAGTTATTTCACCCTTCCACGTGGAAGAAACAATACTATAATCCCGGGATAGTTAATCTCGAGATAAGTTATACCATGATTTTATCTCAACCAAACATAAAATAAACACATCTCAAATTTAATTTCGGATTAATTATCCTTTATCCCTCGTATCAAACGAGCCCTTACTTTTGAATCTTCATAGGTATGTTGGGACAACATCATTGAAATATCAAAGATATCTTGTCTCCTTGTAAGCATTTACGATATTGGAATGCTAATTTTCTAGTAAAAATTAAACAAATTTATTGGTTCATGAACGGGATTAATTAAGATAAAACACTTTTTTTTTCTTAGTGGAATTTCTAGAACAGTGAATCTCTTGTACATTGCATTTAGCTTGTATGTAAATTAATTAAGACCACATTCATGAGAAACTACATGTGATACGGTTTTAAATTAATTACATGAAACGTCTGTTGTTTAGACATAAAAAAAGCGTGTTTATACATAATATTAAAAAGAGTTTAATTATTCAAAATTTGTGGTGTAATGGGAATTTGAGCAATGGGAATATCTTGAACATTGCATTTAGCTCATGTGATTAAAATAATTAATATTCATTTAGTTATACTTGATATACTTTTGCATCTTTTCTTTAGGATGGTATTCGGGCTAACTTGGACGCCCACTTCGACTATCCCAAGCACCAAGAAATTGTAGAAAAAGGACACCAAAAGGATGGTCTTGAATAGTTTTTCTTTTAAAACAAGTGTTTGAGACATTTTAAGAAGTTACAGACATTTTCCTATGATGCAGAATCTGTAGCCAATTGAACATGTTACTGTATTGAAATGCTCTAATTCCTGCCCCATAGGTAAAATTATTTTATCCCCATAACTTATGTCTGATTAAGAAAAAATATGTTAAAAAATTCTTTAAGCGATGCAAAAAATTTGATATCACCTTTTTATGAAGATTATTCTTGCAAATGACTCCACCGGTGAGTAACTTTAGCTTCAATACAATCTCCCTTCACTTATTTTACCCATACAAGTGGAATAACTAATCTAATTAGATTAAAGTTAAGATTAAATAAAATAGTTAATGTTGTAAACAGATCCAATGTAAAAAAAATGATTTCTCAGTTCATTGTGGTAGTTGTACTCATACAACCAACCAAATAATGAACTAGTATTAATTAACAATCTCTTCGAAGCTAAGATCTCATTTAAAGTTACTACGCGCAAATCATTTTTCACATAGGCAATTACAAAAAGTGAAGGGAGGAAGGAAGTTAATTAAGTAATAGTTATCCAATTTTTTACCATTATAATTGGACTTTTTTTTTGTTTATCCGTAAATTGACAGTGTAAAGCATATTTATTCAATCAAGTCACTTATTAATTTTTTAAAAAAAAGAAGATAAAAAGCGGATTAAATATTCTTGTCAACGATCAAGAAAGCAGTAGGAGAGTCCCCAGGGGCATAACTGGATGGCAAATGAAGAAACTTAAAAATCAGCTTGAGGCTTTCAGCGTGAGTTCGAACCCTGGTGGTAGCAATTTGCTCTCTTCTGAGGTATGACCTTGTAGGTGATATCAGTTGTTCTGTTCTCAAACTCTGATCATTCATGTATATCCCGTAATTTACTGATAATAGTGCTGAGGAACCGAAATTACTATCTCCAGAAATAGTCTGACGTAAGTCAGTAAGCTAATATATATATATATATAAAAAAGGCAGTAGGAGCAAAAAGTGTAAGCGCAGGCGACAAAATGTGCTAGTGTCAAAGTCAACTCAACTGACATATATGGAGAAGAGAACTGCTCTTCAGCGAAATGGTTTATTGGCCTATGAAATCTTTTAGCCGATTCACGGCAACACATTACTCTAGATAAGATTTATAAGAGTTAATTAGTAATCCGGTAAACATAACTAATTTGTTAGTGAACAAGATAATTTTTTATCAAGAGGATTAAACATCTATTATATATTCTTTAAAAATCGACTTATCCAATGTGATTTTTCGTTGATGGGAGCCTCCTTCATTTAATTCCGTCTTTTTAACCTGCAATTGTTAAGATAATTATGGGACAATTTCATAATTATCTTAAATCATCATTAATCATGAATATTATAATATCTTAATTTTAGATTATAATCACATTATTTAGGATGATTGTAAATTAGTATCATCTAATTTATGATAATTAGATATGTCTTCCTTAATTCTATTAGGATACATTTGTATATATATTTTACCATTGGAATGAAATCACTCAATGAATCAATTTCCTCATGGTATCAAAAGCCAAAAATATTTTGCCCTAAATATTTTTTCCTCTCCTCCCTTAGCTGATTTTTTCCTTGTTTTCTCGGCCAAACTTTAACAAAACCTTAGGGTTTTCTACAAATCCTAATACTAAACCACTTCAACTCAAACCCTAAACTACACCACCCTCACCCGTCGGCCCTCATTTTTCTCTCTCTTTCTCCCTTTTCACAAACCCTAGCCGACACTTAGGGTTCTCCAAATTAATTCCACCAAACACAAAACACTATTCTCTTCTTCTTTTTGGTCTTGTTTTGTTTGTAGCGTGGAGAAACTATGGTCGAAAAATAAAACTTTCATCCTGCTCTTGCCCTCAATAACGTCAAGAACTTTATTTCCATAACACTTGAAATAGGAAAAGGCAATACACCTCATGGGCGGAATTGTTCAAAATTCATTGTTATGGTCTCGTTTAGATGTTATAGTCCTTCAATGGATTTATGGCACTATATCAAATGATCTTTTACAAATCATACTAGAGTTGAACTCTACGGCTCAACGGGCGTAGGAACATTTACAAAACATATTTCAAGATAACAAACTTTCTATGGCTGTATATCTTGAACACCAATTTACTAATGTTAAATTGGATGATTTCTCCAATGTTTCCGCCTATTGTCAAGAATTGAAGGTGCTCGCAGACCAACTATCAAACGTTGGTTCGCCGGTAAGAAATCAACAGTTGGTTCTTCAGTTGATTGCAGGGTTGAATGAACAGTTTGATGGAGTTTCTACATTCATTCAGCAGAGTAATTTGTTGCCTCCTTTCTATGAGGCCCGTTCGAGGTTGATTCTCGAGAAAACACAGAAAGCAAAACATGCATCCTCTGGAGCAGCCACCGCCGGAACTGCTCTCGTCTCCACCAACTCATTTTCCGTGGATTTGCAACGACAAAATTCTGGTTCGGGTGGAAATGAAAATCACAACAATAATGATAAAAAACGGGGTTCAAACCGTATCAATAACAAAAGAAAAGATAATGGTGAAATGGGACGAGGTAGGGGAGACAGTCAACCAGCCAGCGGCAGCAACCAATCCGGGCAGTGACGGCCAGTCGGAAACCATTGGGGGCATTACCCACCGTGGACCTAGTCCCCACAGTGGGTTGCCCCGCCATGCCCATACCCAACTTCGTCGTGGGCCAGACCCTCATCTTCAAACCGATAGCCCGGAATTCTAGGTTCTCGTCCACAACATGCATTTGCAGCACAAACACCATCTTTTGTAGGCTATGCTCCCACTGATATTGAACAAGCCATTAACAACATGAATCTGAATGTTTCAGATGAGTCGTGGTATATGGACACATGAGAAACATCTCACATGACGACATCTCAAGGTAATCTTTCATTTTATTTTTATATGAGCAGTAATAAAAATATTATTGTCGGCAGTGGGTAGGAAATTCCAATTTGTGGTATTGGATAGGTACAACTACCCCTCCACACCCACCATTATATTTGAAAAATGTTTTACATGCACCAAAACTGATTAAAAACTTAATATATGTTCGACGTTTTACAATTGACAACAATGTTTCTGTGAATTTTGATTTGTTTGGCTTTTTTATGAAGGATTTTCAGACGGGAATACCACTAATGAGATGTAATAACACGGGAGACATGTATCCCATCACCACTGTTTTCAATAATCGCATGACCAAACCATCAACCTTTGCAACTATTTCTCATATTATATGACACAATCGGTTGGGACACCCAGGAACACCAGTTTTTAATAATCTTAGGAAGAAATAATTGTTTTCTTGTAACAAACTTTTGAACTCTTTTGTTTGCCAAACTTGTGTGTTTGGAAAACATGTTAAGCTTCCTTTTGCATCATCTACTTCTCATACCCTTATGCCATTTGATCTTTTGCATTGTGATTTGTGGACATCACCAGTTTTGAGTTCTGCAGGTCATGAATACTATATGCTCATTTTAGATTATTATTCAAAATTTTTGTGGACATTTACCTTAGGAAATAAATCACAAACCTACACCATTTTTAAACAATTTAGTGTTTTTATCAAAACTCAATTTGACGAATCCATTAAATATTTTCAATGGGGAAATTCATAAATGCCCAAATTAATGATTTTTATCACCAAAATGGGATGTCTTTGTGTCTTTCGTGGACACATACATCACCACAAAATGGGAAAGCCGAAAGAAAAATTCGAGCAATTAACAATATGGTTCGCACTCTCCTTGTGCATTGTTAGGTAGATTTTAGTACTGTTTTAGATTATGTTTTAGAAAGTCTTTTGTTTGTCTTTTAGTTGTCTTGTGCAGTATTATGCGTGTTGTGTTGTGTTTTCATGTTTTAAGCGATTCAGAAAGGAATAAGGCGAATCCAAAGGAAATAGGCAGTTATTAAGGACAAAAATGCATAGTTGGTCACAAGAAATGAGTCAAAGAAGCCCTGGGAAGCTTGGAAAGCAATCTAAACAAATTTCGGATGAAGAACGCTGGATAATTGCCTGTGTAGTTGTTTTGGTTATTGATCTTGATCCTCCTATGTGGTTGAACTTATCATAGAAATATAGAAAGTTCTCACATAGGTTGAGTTTTTATATGTCCTAACCGGAATATATAATATCTCAGTTAACCTGCTATCTTAATAAGAAGAAGAATCGTTAGTCTTGCACTAATGAATGATGGAGCGGAAAGTTGAGGAGATTGGAAACTCGAATTCCTTCATTACTGAATTAAACCTCATATATTTTCATTACTACCTTATTTCTGCAATTTACTTTAGTTTGTTAATTCTGTAGTTTAGAAATCATCACTTATATTCGTTAGAAACCAAAGATTAGTTAATTGGTACTTGATAAATCAGTCTCTATGGACGATACTCGGTCTTACCAAAATTATTACAAATTTGCGTCCGGCTAAATGACGTTAACGACAACGCTATTGGGAGGCAACCCAATATTTTAATTATGTTATTTTATTTTGTTTTGTTTATCTTGTTTCTACCAATCTCATTGTCTTGCTGTTTCTTGTTCTGTGTTTATGTTAAGTGGATTGTGAGACAACTTTGGAGTGAAAATGTATTGCGAGATGTTGAAATCAGCAACAAAAGTCAGAACCCCCGATACAAATTAGCGCCGCGGCGCGAGAACATTAGGGTCGTGGCGCTCGGAAGGTAGTGAGCAAAGAATTTTTTATGTTGATTTAACGCCTGCGGCATACGTGATCGCGCCGCGGCGCTGAATGGTGAGAGCCGCGGCGCCCATGGGGATTCCAGGTTAAAACCGAGAAACAAGAACACTATTCTCATAACCCTTTTTTATTCTTCTCTTCTCCAACCCCAAAAATTCAAAAAAAAAACCATTGTATCTCAAATTACAAGCTTTTCGCACCACAAAAACTCTTCTATTTCCTCAATTCTTCCGTTAATTCTAAATCCACACTTTCCCCAAATCTCATTCCCAATCCCTAAAATCCCAATCATTCAAGAAATTGTTCCATAAGTTCTTCAAATCTTCAATACTTGAGGCAGTGAAGCACCACCTGAAGTCTCTCTCGCCATAAGGTAAGTATTGCATTCAAGTTTTGAAGAATTTTTGTGTGTTCTTTTATGACTTTGGAGAAATTCTAAGTTAGGAGGGTTGATTGTGTTATTGTGATGAATAGTGTTATTGTGGAGTGGTTGAATTGTAGTTATTGATATTGTGGGTTGATTGAATGTATTGTTGTGGAGTCAAATTGTTGTTGGGAAGTGAAAAATTAAAGGGAAGTGCTGCCAGATTTTTTAGACAACTTCAAAGTTGCTAAACAAGGCATAATGGATCCACGACGAGCTACTTCCAAGGCATCCTCCTCTCGGGGCCCTGTGAATCTACCACCAAGGGCCGACTATGATAAGAAAATATTTGCCAACAAGGATGCCCAAGACAGGTATAACAAGCTGTGTACTCATTCCTAGTACCGGAGAGGAGGATGGAATTCCAGACTGCGCCATACGAAGATGAGGTATATGAACCCATCAGGGCCATGATTGCTGATAGAGGTTGGGTGCATTTGTCAATCCTTATTTAGAAATGCCAAATACTCAACTAGTCTATGAATTCTATACAAACTACCCAGAGAAACAAGACAATATTTGTTTCGTACGAGGGAGAAGAGTATCAGTTGGGGTTGAAGCGATTAATGCCATATATGGGGTCACAAATTTTCTGGAGGAAGAGGAGGATGATGACTTCAATGTTTGGAAAAATTCAGAAATTGACTGGGTGGAGGTGGCTGAGACAGTAAGATATCCAGGGGGCGTTTCACAAATACATATGACGCCTCCAAAGGCATGCTCCACTGCCAATTCAACAAAGTTGTCAAAGCTTGGCTCTACTTTGTGAGTGTCCGCCTAATTCCCTCCACACATTTCTCTGATACACCAGTGGATCGTATCAAGCTGGTGTATGCTATCATGAAGGAATTTTCAGTAGATGTGGGTCGAGATGTCAAAAATAGCCTCAATTGGATATGCAGACTGAACACAATAGCAGGGTTGGGGCATGGATCGTTGATCACTGCACTATGTGTCGCACATGGAGTGCATGAGAGTAGCAATGATATAAAAGGCAGAGTGCAGAATCCCCTAACCCGGACAATGGTCAATGCATACTCATACCCTATACTAGAACCCCCACCTGGAGAAGGCAACCGCAACCAGCCAAAGCGCCAGCAGAGAGAGCACGATGAAGAAGCCGGAGAGCCTGGACAGAGCAGTCAGCCACATCCTTTGGCAATTGAGGATGGCCACACCCAGAGGTTGGATCAACTTTTCCAATAGAACCAGTACATTATCTAGCAGAACCAATATCTCATCCAATACCAGCAGTACATGGACACTTACATGCAACAAAGACATGAGTATGAGGTCACGAGTGTAGACCAAATAAACTCATTCATGCATAACTGGTCCATAGATGACGACAAAATTGAGTCATTTCTTGGATATCATCCAATGTACCAGCCGCCTTATCATCCACCACCGCCGCCACCACCATTCTGAATCGCTTAGCTATAGTTTCGGTAAGTCTTCTTACTCTTGCTTTACTTATTACAATGGGGACAATGTGTTGAATAGGTTTGGGGGGAGTCTTACTGTTTTGTGTTAATGGTGTTAATTGTTTGTATTAAGTTATTTGTTTGTTTGAGTGTTTTATGTCAATGAATCAAGTTAATAATAATAGACCATGAGATTGATTGAACACATGTGATAGAGTTGAATGAAATTGATAGCCATGAAATGCATAAATCTGTGTGCTTAAGTTGGATAGGTCCTGAGTTGTTTTCAATATTAATAAGTATGAAAACTTGATCATGATTGATGAATTTCTTGTACTTGAATAGTGGTTTATGCATGATTAAATTTTAGTTTGAGGAAAGATGGTGGAAAGTCCTAGAACTTGCTTGCTTGCTATTTGAGATAAAATCATAGATGATGCATGCTTAGGAAAATGATTTAGGCCATCTTTGGAACGATTAAGCCTTTCAAGCCAACCTTGACTAATTTAATCCCTAGTTACCCTTTTTTTAGCATTAAGTGACCCTTCTTTGATTGACACCTATTTTGAGTCTACTTGAAACCCTTTACAAATATTTTCCTTCCCTTGAGTTCCATGAGCATATAAGTATATGATTGGGGGATTGGCACTTTGTAATTGGTATTTTAAATTGAGTGTTATCAATAGAAGAGCAAAAAGAAATGAATACAATACACTTCCCTTGTACATTGTAATTGGTATTTTAAATTGAGTGTTATCAATAGAAGAGCAAAAAGAAATGAATACAATACACTTCCCTTGTACATACATTGAAAAATAAGTCTGGGGTGTAGTTCGAAAAGAAAAGAAAAAATGGGTAACGAAAAATCGGGGATTGCTTTTGGTTTATAACGTGAATATAGAGTTGGTTGATTGGTTCATATGCTCATGGTAACTTTGAGCCTAAATGACATTTCATCTACCCGTGCCTAAGCCTAGCGTCATAACCTGTAAAAGTCTTATTGGTTCTTGAGCATGCGTTGTCTAAATTAGTGGAGAATAACAAGTTAGCAAGTTTATAGAACTTGGATCTGATGGACTGTTGGTGAGAATTAGTTGTGCATGAACTAATATTGAATACTTGTTTAAGTCAATAATCATGGTTGAGTGGTCATATGCATTAATAAATTAAAGCAAATTTGAGGAATATCCGACTTGAAATTCTAGATAGCAAATTAATGGTTAGAATGTTCCTGAAAATTATATTGCATGTTGTTCATGATTTTCGAGGCATGATAAATTGTTGTTGACTTGATTCATTTTTAGAGTTTGTGTGTTTTTTCTTTTTAAGATGTCTAGAGTTCTTTACTCGAGGACAAGTAAAGTTTAAGTTTGGGGGTGTTTGTTAGATAGATTTTAGTACTGTTTTAGAGTATGTTAGGGAGTCTTTTGTTTGTTTGTGCAGTATTATGCGGGTTGTGTTGTGTTTTCAGGTTTTAAGCGATTCAAAAAAGAATAAGGCATATCCAAAGGAAATATGAGGTTATTAAGGACAAAAATGCATAGCTGGTCACAAGAAATGAGTCAAAGATGCCCTGGGAAGCTTGGAAAGCAGTCTAAACAAATTCCGGATGAAGAACGCTGAAGAGTCGCGACGCAACACAACATAGAGCCGCGGCCCCAACATTAGCGTCACGGCGCCCCACTAGCAGAAAGTGAGCGACTTTCAGAAGTGAATTAGCGCCGCGATGCTCTAATAGCTGAGTCGCGGCACCGACGACGTCAGGGCAGCGAAAAACCTAAATTTAACAAGGACAAAAAGGTCCATTCAAGGGGGTTTTCGTGATATATGATGGGGAGGCGCATTTGGAAAAGGGGGACGCTTTGGAGGCAAGAAACAAGAGAACAAGGAGCCATTAGAGACATCTATTGTTCAAGTTCTTTTTCTTTTCTTTACTTTAATTCAGTTCATGTTGGATATTAAGTTAATTAGTTTTCTTAGCATGTCTATGAGCTAATTACTTTTATTAGGGTTTTTCGTTGAATCACTTGAAACTCTATTATGAATTAATGCATTGTTAATGTTCTTCTTCATCTATTAAGATCTTTTCAACTTGCGTTTATTGAATGAGAATTAATTGGCCATTAGTTTTCATTACCTATATGATTTCAAATCAAGATCTGAAAAGGGAGATTTGAATATGCTATAGTTGATTAGACTAGGTTTAATCTTGAACGAGAGTATCACGATTGCCTGTGTAGTTGTTTTGGTTATTGATCTTAATCCTCCTATGTGGTTGAACTTATCATAGAAATATAGAAAGTTCTCACTTAGGTTGAGTTTTTATATGTTCTAACCGGAATATAGAACATCTCAGTTAACCTACTATCTTAATAAGAAGAAGAATAGTTAGTCTTGCATTAATGAATGATAGATCGGAAAGTCTAGGAGATTGAAAACCCTAATTCCTTCATTACTGAATTAAACCTCGTGTATTTTCATTACTACCTTATTTCTGCAATTTACTTTAGTTTGCTAATTCTGCAGTTTAGAAATCATCACCTATATTCGTTAGAAACCAATGATTAGTTAATTGGTACTTGAACTCAGTCTTACCAAAATTATTATAAATTGCGATACGTACACTTGCGTAGCATCTAGAAAATACCGCAACATGCATTCGTCCACACCACCAAATTTTTGGCACCATGCACTTCAAATGGCCACGTATCTTTTAAATATTCTTCCTAGTAAACTGCTCTCCAATATGTCCCCTACACAAATATTGTATCATCGTCTCCCATCTTTTACACATTTGAGGGTGTTTGTGTGTTTGTGTTATCATTTGTTTCCGTCCACAACCATTAACAAATTGCAGGCTCGTTCCACTCCTTGTGTGTTTTTGGGATACCCACAAAATTATAGGGATATAAATGTTATGATATGACGAACGGGAAAATCATTATCTCTCGTCATGTAGTTTTTGATGAGTCTACATTCCCGTTTTCCAATTCTCATGCGGAATCCTCACCTTCATGTGATTTTTTGGACAACGGAATACATCCAATTTTACACCACCATCTCAATACCCAAAATCAAGTGGGACCTACCCAATAAAACCCCAAAATGTTCCGGTCCAACCACAAAATGGGACTGGACCAGTCCACGGTTCTGAGGCCACAACCTTTTTACCGATGGTCTCAGCCCAGTCTATTTTCAGTGGAAGTCAGGCCCAAATGAGGGAGCCCGCTGCTGCCTCACCCCTAAACCAATCTAGCCCAATACCCAGTGCATCATCCCAACCCAATAAGCCAACGGCAATCCCATTTCAACCACTTTCTAACTTGGGCCAAAATACCACATCTCAGCCCAATGCCATACCTGAAACCCCTAAAACCCAACCGATGATAGAAAACCCTCAGACCATTGAAACTCGTGCCATGCAAGGGATTTTTTAGCCCAAATATCATTTTAACTTACTATCTTCGGTCCAACCATCACCTCTACCGAAAAATCCCAAAGCAGCCCTATCAGACCCGAATTGGAAAGATGTCATGTTAGATGAAATTAATGTTCTTATTAAAAATAAGACATGAGAATTAGTGCTCCGTCCATCTAATGTGAACATAATTTGGTCTATGTGGGGTTTCTGCCATAAAAAGAATTTTGATGGCTCATTTGCGAGATACAAAGCTTGTCTTGTTGGTGATGGCATGTCTTAGCAGGTTGGAGTAGATTGTGGTGAAACTTTCGGTCTGGTGTTAAGTCAGTAATTATCCGGACTGTTCTTAGCCGGACACTGTCAAAATCCTGGACCATTCATCAGTTAGATGTCAAAAATGCATTCTTACATGACCATCTGCAAGAGACAGTTTACATGCACCAGCCGTTGAGTTTCCGAGACTCTACACATCCGGATTATGTTTGGCTGCTGAAAAAGTCCTTATACGATTTGAAACAAGCTCCACGGGAATGATATAACAGGTTTGCAGGTTTTGTATCCACATTTGGTTTCTCACACATCAAGTTTGATCAGTCATTATTCATTTATAAGAAGGGAAGTGACATGGCGTATATCCTTCTATATGTAGATGACATCATCCTCACTGCCTCATCTACATCACTTCACCGGCCTATTATGTCCCTTCTCGCAACAGAATTTGCGATGAAGGATTTGGGTCTTTTAAATTATTTTTTGGGGGATGTAACTCAATATGCAGGTGGTCTGTTTCTAAATCAAAAGAAATACGCCGAGAAGATTATTAACAAAGCCGGTACGTCCTCCTGCAAACCATCACACACTCCGGTGGATACAAAAGCCAAATTGAGTACTGCTGCAGGGGCTCCATACAGTGATCTGACACACTACTGTAGTCTAGCAGGGGCCTTGTAATACCTCACTTTCACGAGACCTGATATCTCCTATGCAGTTCAGCAAGTGTGTTTATATATGCATTATCCGAAAGAGGAAAATATGGGGGCTCTCAAGAGGATTTTGCGGTACATCAAGGGTACTCTTCATTTTGGACTGCATTTGTATAAGTCCTCTATATCGAATCTCTCATCTTATACATATGCGGATTGGGGTAGTTGCCCGGACACACGACGTTCCACCTCTGGTTATTGTGTGTTTTTGGGAGATAATCTGATTTCATAGTCATCCAAATGACAGCCAACACTGTCTCGATCGAGCACTGAAGCAGAATATCGAGGGGTAGCCAATGTGGTTGCTGAATCATGTTGGCTCTGTAATCTTCTCTTAGAGCTCCATTGTCCGATTGAAAAAGTAAATGTGGTTTATTATGATAATGTGAGTGCGATATACTTATCCAGTAATCCTTCAGCATCAACGCACAAAACACATCGAAATTGATATATTATTTGTCCGAGACAAGGTTGCACGTGGACAAGTCTGTGTTCTCCATGTACCGTCCCGTTATCAGATTGCCGACATTTTCACCAAAGGTCTTCCGCGCGTACTATTTGATGATTTCAGGGACAATCTCAGCATACGAGAACCTCCCGCTAAGACTGCGGGGGACTGTTAAGATAATTATGGGGCAATCCCATAATTATCTCAAATCAGCATTAATCATGAATATTGTAATATCTTAATTTAGGATTGTAATCACATTATTTAGGATGATTGTAAATTAGTACCATCTAATTTAGGCTAATTAGATAAATCTTTCTTAATTCTATTAGGATACTTTTGTATATATATTTTACCAAAGAATCAATTTCACTCAGCAATCACATGTTAAAATTTATTGCTAGTATAAAAAAATATTTACACATCAGGTGATATAATTTAAAAGTATTTTGAGTTTATTTATATATTAATCATTAATGAAATTGACTCAATGATACGGTCATAATCAATTGGGAGGTTCTTGACTGCGTACTTATTTGGTAATTAAGAACCTAATCTTGAACATACTCTTGTTTGGATTCTTGAAAACAAAATGCAACGAAGTCAACCTTTATCTGTATTATATACAAAAATTTGAACACTGACGTTTTTAACTTTTTTGTTGATTTTGTTTTTTCTGTTCTAAGAGCCTTTCCGTTCAACTATTCCTCTTTCTACACTTTGTTCGGTTAAGTCAAAAGAAAACAAAAGTAGATGTCAAATTTAGTAAGTATATATAATCTAATTTGTAAGTATCATCTAGATTTTGTGGAAAGAAAAATCCTTTGTGATGGACAAAAGTAGCTAGAAATCCCTCGTGCAAGAAAATTAAAAGAAATAAAAATGTGCCACTACTATGCCCATTATTCTTTAAGAAGTAAAGACTATCTAAGAATAGTAGTTAAATATCTCATGTTTTACTAATGTATTTCTCAAATAATGAAATTTAAGCATTTTGTTTTCATAATAGTGGTATCTGGGCAGTTTGTGTGACCTCAACTATTTCATTAAGTATTTTCTACATTCCAACAATACATGTATTAGGTATCTCCAGAAAGTTTTGCCAGTTATCCCTTTTTGTGATAGTTATTTAGTAAATAATTATCTTTTATTTCTCTTGCAACTTGTGGACATTTTAAACCACAATCTTAAGATCCCTTCTGAGCAATTGTAAATCTTATAGAAAAACGCTAAAATTATATTGTCTAACATATTATAAGTTATTGCAAACATTAGACGATAATATAATTTTATGTCTGTAAGATTGAGTAATATATGATCAAATATTAGACCTAAATCTAACATTGTCCAGAAGAGTAACTTTTCAAAGACTATATTTGCACAACTTTTAAAAAATTTGATCAAAATCTAAATAGTGATCTTAAAAAGGAACATTTACATAAATTTTAACTACCAAAATCTGGGCAGATGAGAAGAAATTATACCTATCATTTTTAATTTTTTACTGAAATTTAACTTTAATTTACCTAATTTTTAAAATTCTATCTACTTTATTGCCAAATAGACCACCATACCTCGGGTGCAGGTTGGATGGAGCTTTGATGTATCGAGTTCAAATGAACCTAGTACTTTCAACATGAAGCATAAAGTTATATGTAAAAAATTACTAAATTTGGAATAAGCAGTAAATAGGAACCCATAAATTTAAAATTATTGTTAGGTTCGGGTATGCTATGGAACAATAAAAACTAACTGGAAATAAACTAACTCGAATGTCAATTCAGTTTCCGAATGTCAGCGACAATGTCATCCTGCACCAGTGACAACACTTCGATAAAACAGAAACTTTAAAGAGTAAATGCAGCGGAAAAATAAAGAACACAAAGGTTTAAAATTTACATATATATAACCTATGACGGTCAATGAACGAAAGTATTGTATATATATATATATATTATATACAAAAATTACAAATTCCTTTCTTTACAATTTTACAAGATGAAATGGAAAGGAATTAAATGTTGAAGTCGCAGATGACTTTTGACTGAAAAATCTACCTAAATAGACATAGACAACTTCTCATTACAATTGCTCAATACAAAGCTAATCTAGAATCTAAACTGCAATTGTAATGTTGGACAAAATATTGTCGACACGCTCATGCAACACTTGTGATCCAGTTTTCTGAGATGAATTCTCGAGAGCTCTCTTGATATTTTTGCAATCTGTTTCTGGATATCGATTCACTCTTGTAACCTCTCTATTTATAGTAGGGCTGGCCAGTGGGCCGGGACGGCCCGACCCCGACCCGACCCCGTCCCGAGCCCGCCCACCCGCCTGCATCCCGCTAAAAATAATCTGGCGAGACCCGAGCCCGCCTCAGCCCGCTTGACCCGACCCGCCTCGACCCGTCCCGAGCCCGACCCACCCCGACCCCGCCCTTTTCCCCCCTTTGCAAAAATGGTCGTTGCACCAACGACTATTTTAGATTATGGTCATGGC
Organism: Anisodus acutangulus; assembly: GCA_029783415.1. NCBI lineage: Eukaryota > Viridiplantae > Streptophyta > Magnoliopsida > Solanales > Solanaceae > Anisodus > Anisodus acutangulus. The sequence goes on from CM056495.1 coordinate 50,845,934, forward strand.
CAACGGCCATTTTAGCCCCCTACCCCTTAATATTGATTTTTAGCCCATAAGTTATTATATTTACACTTTAACTCAATTTTTCAACTATAAATAACTCATTTTCTCTTCATCTTTCTCACAAATCTTCCTACAATCTCTCTAATTTCTCAATATATCTCTCTACAAGTCTACATTGTTTGCTAAATATTCAATTTTATTTATTCATTTGGGAATTGGGAGTGAAGTTGGCAACTAGCTTGAGGATCTTCCATCGAGCAAAGTTTCAATTTTCAACCTCTCGATTACACGGCGACGTTACGTCATGCTTGGGTACATTCGTTCCTTCATTAAATTATTATTGTCTGTTTATTTTATTTAGATCACTTAATTTTATTGTCTTTAATTATTTATTATCATAATTAAAATGGAAGGATTAAAAGGTATGTTTAAGGGTAAGGGTAAGGGTGCTTCTTCTAGTAGAGGCAACCAGGGCAAGGGTACTTCTTCTAGTCATCTTATTCCTACACAGGATGATTTTGTTGATACTCAACATTTTCCTACAATACCATTAGATTTAGACCATGAGCTATTTTCTGGAACTCAAGAAGACTTTAATTTAGACGATGATCTAGATGATATACCCACTAATGTTGATGATAACACACCCACTAGTGCACCTTCAACTGAAATACATCATATTCCCCCTAGTATGAGACGAGGTCCAGCAAAACGACCATTAAAATCAGATGCATTGACATTTTTTGATAGGGACGTAGAGAATCAAGTAGCCATATGTAAAATTTGTAAAAATGTTTTAAAATTTAAAATTGAAAAAGGTCACGGTGGGACGGGGGGTTTAATTAGACACGTAGTAAGTGCTCATCTAGCTAGGTATGCCCAATACCAGGCTTCAAAACCGGGTGCGCAAACGCCCGCTCCATCGGGACAAGGTTCACATACTGATACTGTCCCGGACCAAGTGCATGGTCAAATTAACCCTATGACGGGGGAAATTGTAGGCTCTAAATACAATAAACATAGAGATAGGGAAGCAATAACAAAATTAGTTGCCGTGGAGGGTTTGCCTTTTTCATTTCCTTCATCTCCCGGTTTTATTCATTACATTAGAGATATATATAATCCTGCTTTTAACGGTTTTCCTAGATCAACTGTTAAGAGAGATGTATTTAAATTCGCGCATGAATATCAACAATATTAACGTTTTTCATTATATCATTTTAATGGCAAAGTATCTATCACGTCTGATATAGGTCGTAGTACTAACGGCCATGATTATTTAATTATAACTTGTCATTGGATAGATTATAAATGGTCTATGCAAAAACGTATTTTAGCGTATAGATATATAGATGATAGGCACACTGGTACTTTTATTGCAGAAAATATTTATCAAGTGTGCGATTATTATGGAATTACCGATAAAATTATGACTATTACATTAGATAACGCTTCTAATAACAATTACGCAATTACAATTTTAAAAAATAGTTTAGCTCCATCTTTTCCAGACCATTTTCATATAAAATGTGCGTGCCATATATATAACTTAATTGTAAAGTATGGTCTATCACTTTTTGAAGACATTCTTAGTAAAATATAATTTGCTATAAACTTTATTTTTAAAAGTAATAAAGTACAACGTAGAAAAGAATATAAAAAAATTTGTCATGATTGTGGACTACATTATAGAAAAATTCCACAAGAAGTATCCACTAGGTGGAATTCTTTATACGAGCAACTACTTGTTGCTTATGACTATAAATTACCTATAACTTTATTTTTTAACTCTCATAATAAAAAGCCAGCTGATATGATTTTAGATAGTGATTGGGAAAAAATTTCCGAACTTATTGTATTTTTAGAGAAATTTTTTCAAGCAACAAAAGAATTTTCCGGTATATATTATCCTACTATTTCAACTATGTTATTTTATATAACTCTAATATTTTTATTACTTAGTGAATATATGGAAAACCAAATTTATAATGCAAATTTATTAAAAATGTTTCTCAAAATAAAAATATTTTATTCCTATTCCCTCTATTTATATTATTGGTTCTCAGATAAATCCTACTATTAAAATAGACGGTACTAAATCACTAATTGAAACTATTTACGATTGTATAGAAGTACTACCACCTCCAAGTCCCAAAAATCTAAATCACCCACCACCTATTGAACAAACTAAAGAAGAAGTGTTGTCTAGCGTAGAACATCAATGCAAAAATATATATAGATTTTATCAACAAGAAAATGCTAGTAACTTACCAGTTTCCATACCATTTTCTTCATCTTCAACACAACCTCACAAAAGACATGCTATTTCTGCGACTAGTATTGAAAGCCTCGTAAATATAATGTGCAATGCATTCTACTACTAACCAAATTAGCGAGTTGGATATTTTTGTTTTGGTGGTTCTGCATCGTATCAAGAAGGTATTAATGAAGAGTGACACGAAGAGTTGCTGAAATAATGGAGGGCGGATGAGAAGACCTTTCCGACACTTTCATTGGTTGCTCGAGATGTTTTGAACATTCAAGCGTCGCCAATCAAGCTGCCTGAAAGCGCTTTTTCTGCAGGCAGATATCAAATAGGAGACCACAGACACTCATTAGCCGGAGACAACTTGGAAATTGCAGTATTATTCAGAGATTGGATACGAGCGGAGCGGAGAAGGTGCGGTCAACCGGAGATCAACGAAGAAGATGATGAAAACTACAACGAAATCTTAACCGAAGGTAGTGGAAGCGACGTGGATCAATTTGACCAACAAATACCAATTCCAACCGAAGAACCACATGAAATCATCAAGCAATTAGAACAGGTTTTTTTGAGAATGTAATTTTTTTAATTGTAATTTTTTTAATTGTAATTTTATTATGTAATTTGCAACTTTTGGACAACACCACAAAGTTGCAATTTAGATTTTAGACAATTGTATTTGTATTACAAAAAAATCATATGTCTATTAAATAATATAAGAGGCACAAAAACAGCCTTGGGATGTTTTTATTACACTATCTTGTTTTGTTTATTGAGTTTTTTTTATACATATGTTATTTAAAAAAAAAAAAGGAAAACCCGCCGTATCCCGCCCCGAGCCCGCCCCGACCCGATACCGACGGGATCGGGATCGGGACGGGACTTGCTCCAGTCCCGCCAGACCCGACCCCGCCAGAGCCCGCCGACCCCCACCCCGACCCCTTCTCCCGACCCGCCCCGACCACGACCCCGCCAGACCCGAGCCCGGCCCACTGGTCACTCTTAATTTATAGTAGAGAGTCTTCCTTGAAAAGCTCATCGATTGGTTGAGTAGGTTGAGGAAAAGGTGGGCAGCTTGTGTGTTTGTTGGAGAAGATTATGGAGTCGAAATCTCAACAACTTTGACTTGTACTTCACTCGACTTCTTTCCCAAGCTTTGACTCTTTCTCCCACATTTTACACAGCTCCTAATTCACATGCCTAAGTCATTTTTACCACTCAATAAAACTGTTATTGCTTAACGTGAAGTAAGACAAAACTGTTATGAAAAATGTTGATCTGAATGTTGTTACATTTATCCCAACATTTTTGGCAATCAACAACCGTACTTCAGGGGATATGTTGGGTCAAATTTTACAACATCAAACCCAACATTAACAATTATAATGAATTCAAAATTAAGAATCTTAAAAATTGAACTCATAAAGCTAAAATCTCGGATCGGGCTCTGCTTGGATGCATCAAATTTTTAGGCACCTTACAAAAGCAAAAAGATCTTTTTATTAGTATAACTTATGAAAACAATGCATTATTGTAAAACTTTAGCGCATGAATTAAAAGTGAAACAAATTGAGATAAATTAACTTTGAAACATGTGCATTAACCGATAATAATGGCCATAATGCCCGCATGCAGAGCTGTTTCTTGTTCATTTGCTTAGTTTAGAAATCAGATTCGAATCTTTACTTGTAAAATCTAAAAAAAAAAACTAAAAAAACATTACGATAGTAATTGGACTTGGACATGTTGTGTGAATTGTGAAAATAAAATCAGGGAATTGTTATCCAACTAATTTGTTAATTAAAAAATTATTGACAGTAACTATAAATGAAAAGTATTTCTTCCACACCATTTATAATACACAGATAGACACATAAATTTGATCTCTCCTCTCAGTTGAACACTCTAACTTTACAAAATGATCATCTAGACACATCAACTCGTCAAAACTGTGTTAGTTGAACACTCCAACTTTACAAAATGATCATCTAGACATCTCCAAAATTTATGTGTCACATGTCGGGTGTCCATAAGACACAATGAAAATGAGTTTAGATGTCTAGATGTGCATTCTCAAAATTATAGTGTTTAATTGCTAGTTGAGACCAAATTAAAGTATCTATCTATGTATAATGCCGGTATATAACAAAATATGATCCAACACAAAATTTAAGATGTTAGTATCACTAGAGAGGAAATTTAAAATATCTTTAAAAAGTTAACCAATAAATAAACATCACATCAAATTAATTTTTTCATTATTTGCTCATGTTTGGTTTTTTATTGTCCATCTCCTTCGAATTCAATAGATACACACTAATCTATCTGAAATAAGGTAAAAGTCTTTTTTGTAACACCTTATTACAAAGTTCTTTTCTTCATATAAATAATGTTCATTCTTTTACGAGACCTTCCTTTACTCTTGTCTGTAGGATCAGTCAGTATCCTCATGTGTAAGGCCCTTTCGTGAAAGAGATCATATTTAGACACTTCAAAAAAACATGTTATAAATTTATTTTCTTAGTTAGGCAGATGAAAAGGATGTTTGGCAAAACAACTTAAATTGTTATTAATAATATTATAATGAATCAGCATGAAACGTTTGGGAATTGTGAAATTGATGTTCAATATTTTTCTGCCCGCTGATTATGATCAATCTTTTGTTCGGTTTATGTTTTGACTCCTTATGTTGAGTCATCGACTAAGACCCTAATGCTTTGGCTCGTCATTCAAATTTTGGAAGTTTATGTTATGTGCATTAATAATGCAATTTTGTATGCTGGTATATTAAGTTAATTTATTTATAATAACATGTAACTATGTGTATTAAACCTGATATAATAATCTGAAAAATGGAATAATAATCTATGTAATTAGTTAATTATTGTGTTCCACAATATACTACATTCTCTACATCACCGGCTAGTTCAAAGCGTATACTATGTTCCAGAGCCTTTAGTTTAGTTGTGGAGTTTGAAGTTACTAGATAGCGATTGTGCCCGATTTCTATGTCCTGCCTGCAATCAAAGTTTTTATCTCTCTAGTACATGAAAAAATTACCCACGAAAAAAAAAAAGCCGGAATAGAACGATGGTAATATAAATTTAAGTGTTATAACTTAATTCACAAAGCCCCTCTAGCACCCCATTGCTGCTTGTTTAGTGTAGCTCATTTAATACTAAATTATATTTAAGCAAACTACAGTATCATTTTCATACTAATTGGTCACATTTGCTATTTACACCTTATGATATAATTTATAATAAATTGTTAAACATTAAAGTCAGATTATGTTCCATGAGTAGATATATACCAATGAGCGGAACAATATAAACTTTTATAAGAAACCCGTCATTCAACGTGTGCCAGGGTACATTTATTAGATGGGTGTAAATAACGAGTGCAGATAAATCTTTAAATTGTAGTAACTTGTTAAGTCCTAATCCGTGAGTAAATGACTACATTTAAATTTCTTGATAACAATTAGTCTATGTAATTGGATACATGCAAATTTAATAGAAAAATATCATTTGTTGGGCACTCTTGACTCTATTCGTGGTGTAGATGGATGCTTTTGATCAATAGAACACGAAAAGGGGGGGAAAAAACTTAAACAATACTCCTTTGTTAAAAAAATTGTCCCCCCTGCCCTCCCACACCACCCCCGAAGTTTTTATTTTATATATTTATTTTATTTATATATAAAATTTTATTAAAAATGAGAAATTTTTCGTACCCCATTAGCCCCTGCTCTCCCACCCCACCACCAAATTTCTATTTTATATATTTATTCTACTTTTATAATGTTTTTATAAAAAATGAGAAAAATTTGCTTACCCCATCCCCACCGGAAATTTTTACTTTATATATTTACTTTACTTATATAATTTTTTTATAAGAAATGAGAAATTTTTCTTACCCCACTACTCAACCCCCCGCCCCACTACCCCTACCCTCTCACCCATTATTTTACATATTTATTTTGTTTTTATAAAAAATAAAAAAAATCTTTAAAATATTATTCTTATTTTTAAAATAAAGATATGGAAAAATCAAATATCATACAGAATAAAATAACATCATAGAATGTAAGTTTGAAATTTGTAAAAGTAATGGGTAAAGTTGGGCAAGTTAGGTTATGACCCATCATTTAGCCCATCTTGATCCGCCCATTTTAGCCCATGTAAGTTTTGAACGGGTTGAACATTGGCTCATCTATTAATTCAACTCATCTTGATCCGCCCAATTTCAGTCCAAATGACCCATCTGTCATCCCTAGTTTAAACTCTTCAATCCTTTTCTATTTTCCAATTTCATTTATGCATAAAGAAATGGATGGGATTGATCGGAGAGAACTCCTAGTAAAACCAAACACAAAATTTTTAAAAAGGTTTACGCCATGTTTTGCCCAACAACATATCTAAACACTAAAAGAAAAAAAAAACAGGAAAGAGCAATGGAAAACTGTAGGGTTTTGTTGGGTTCAAAACACATAAGTAAGGCACAACGGAAGTTTAAAATTTTGTTCTTACTTACCCCAATAATTTCTTCTGGTATGATTATATGACAATAAAAAACCTGTAACATAAAACATGAACACTTATATGTTAATAAATCTGGAGTCTTTATTTAGCGATTACACGCGACTGTCCCTTCAACTGCAAGCACTATGCCATGGTGTATTCCTCTGTCAAGAAGGCCAGGAAATCTTGGCAGAGGTTTGAAAGAGTTTCGTCCTAGACTCTAAGTCTAGAATTAGTTTATAGAATTGGTGCTCTTTTGTGTGTATAATAAAAATGAGGTTGTGTTGTATTATAATTAAAATTAGGTCACAAATCATATTAGGATTGGGCTCCAAGCCTGGCCCAAAAAACGAGGTACAGTGGGCTGGCCTGATCAGCCCATCGCCGAAGTCGTGGCCAAGGCGCTTAGTTTAGCAAGGGCGCCTTACGTAAAATTTTGTTTTTCTCTTTCATTTAATATATATAATCAACACGTTAAATTCAAAATCCAATTTTGATTTAATTAAATAATTTCCATCTAATAGAAATTATCTCATAGTTATTATTAATTTAAATATCTCGATTCCAAATTGAATATTTAATATTCTCTCAATACACCCTTAGACCGGAACTCCTAGATTGCGCCGTATGACGAACTCAATATGTGAAGTACGTTTACATGAATCCAACAAACATAACCTTTATGTGAGATGATAAATTTATTTCATTCGCGACACACTTGATCAAGCTTAGGATTTGCCATGTGTCTATTCAAATGGCTTGATCACTTTATCTCATCTATATTAGTCGACAACTAGACCATATTCTAAATATGTCTCTTGCATTGGCCAATGACTTGGTCGACCTAATATCACTGAGAAGTTGAGTGCTCTCTCGAATATCCAATCGAGGAATGAATCATATTCTTGGCTCAACTACCACCTTAATTTACATCATAATGCACCCAACACAAGTCGTATCTTATCCTATAAGGAGTTTAAGCTTAGGACAGGGTCAAAGTACATTACTCTATAAACAAGGTGCGTATTGACATTAAGTCAAAGGACCTTCATATCCCACACGCTGATAATACTTTAGACATGTATAACAAATAGTTTATCATCAGGGTATACCAATACTTTTTAAAAGTATCCATGTGTCCATCACTAGTAACCATTACTAGTAGTAGGTGAGACATACTACATTCTCTAAGAATGTGATGCAGACCACATGTCGACTTATAACATATCATCGATATCTCGTTCTCGATGATCATTAGTCGAGACTATTTTAGAGTTACTCTCTATCATCAATATCTCACTCTATTAATGATAACGTAAGCTCAAGGGATGCACATTAATGAGTAATTACAAACAATCAAAGAATAATTCAATAATCGCAAATGTCATAAATATTAATCTTATTAATAATACGAATGTGTTCAAGTACATTTGTCCCTAATAATGATTGTCTCTAGGACATACATACTTTCAAAAACTTATATAGAACTGTCAGGATTCATCGCCAAATTTTATTTAATACTCTCTCCGTCTCAATTTATATGACACACTTTTTTTTAGTCAGTTCCAAAAAGAATGACACATTTCCTTATTTGACAATAATTTTACTTTAAATTTTACTTTTTACTCTTAACGAGCTGATCTATAACCACACACGTATCTTTGGATTGTTTTAGAGACAAAATTCAGAAGTCTTCTTTTACTTCTTAAATTTCATGTACAGTCAAACTACATCATATAAATTGGGACGAAGGGAGTAGTAGATAGGCGACGCTAATCAAAAAGTTTAGTTAGCAATGGGTTATTTATCGAAAGATTACCAAAGTTAGTAGCGAACTCCTATATTTTTTTTTAGTGAAATGACTTTATGTTCTATATATGCACCAAAAGATGTTAGAATTTATTACACTATCAAATTAAGTTCACCTATAATATTCAATAATTCCATTTCAATCATGCGGTAATTTGAAAAATAGAAGAATAACCGATTAAATTATACTGATATTATAATATTTTTATACTATTAATATATATAACTTAGCTCTATTTAGGTATAATAGCCCTTGTGATAGTTGTTAATGAATTAGTTATGTACCGTAAGCATTAATATCGATCATAAAATCTACTACTATAATATAATCTCAAGGCCCAAACCAAGACCTAATGACTGAAATTAGATTTTATCGTTTAGTTGGTGAACTAAACTTGCTACTCTATATATACTTATTTAATATTTATCAATATTATTCCAACTCCACCAACCTCACCAATGTCACTTCAGTTAGGGAAGTGCGTTTAACTGAATTCTCCCCCAACAAAACTACAAGTCCTTCAAAGTCAAAAGCTTAAAAAAATAAATTAAGTAAGATCCTTAACTAATTATAATGAGAGGTGGATTCAAAATTTTAAATTTATGAATTTTAAATTATAGGACATGACAGTTTTCTTGGTTTGGAATAAATAAGTTATACATATTAAGTGAATTATAAACACGAATACAAAATTTGAATCAAAATTATTGAGTTATGCCGAAACTGTAACTTATATTATAGCTTCGCCTCTAATTCCAATGCTAGTATATGAACCCGAAAAAAGACTTGCACGATTTGTATTTGTTTTCTCACAAGTGAGTCATGAGTATTTCTGCAAGTGAACGAATTGAAAGAATGTCTTTTTGAAAAATAAAAATACGAGCAAAAAAATTGCACTTAGCATGCCAGAGTTAGTAAATATATTCGGAATTATTGTCATTCTTTGTTGTAATTATTTTTTTCTTTCAAAATATGTTAGCTTTTGGAAAATTTTCTCCTATTCGGTATTCTGTATCAGTCTCGAGACCAGACTAAATTTAAATTTACGCACAAAAAATTCTGTGTTGAAGCATAAAACGCTCCATAACGAAGACGATTCTATATCAAAGGTTCAAAACCGAGCTTCTAGTATATTTTGAAACATACCTACACACAAGTCCTAATAGGAGCTTCTAGAGAAGGAAAATAAAATTCAAGAAGGGGTAAAAGTACTTTCGATTCCTTCTTTTGATCTTTGTGTTATGTGACTTAGTATATATATAATTTTTAATTAATTAAAATGTGTCGTTCTTCTCCCTTCATGTAGAAAAGAAATTAAAAGTGCATAATTCAGTTAATCGAATGTTTAGTTTGCTAAGTAAGATATCATTAAGAACTAAAATCAGAGTTTATCAATAAATGAAGAACTGAAAGTGCTATAAACCCATTTGAAGAATATGAAGTCACTAAGAATGCATTAAATATTTATAAATATTTAATTATTATTATATTATATATTAACTTAATATTATTATAGAATTCAATAAATTTTAAATTCTGGATATACCTCTATTTTTTCCTTGGACTGATCAACGGCTTAAGCCAACCTTTGCCTCTTTTTAAGGGGTCCCTCTTCATATAAGTAGTAATACTTTTGTAATATATATATATATATATATATATATATATATATATATATATATATATATATATATATATATATATATATATATATATTACACTTTTAGTGGCATGACATACTCAAATAGCACAAGTTCCTAGTTGAATTTGGTAGTCCAATTTCAAAGTGGGACACCAAACTATATAGCTGCTGCTATCACTAAAGTATATCCACATCAAAGCTACATCATATGATAAAAATCTATTTTGAATAAATATATAAAAACATATGATGAAAACTGATGATAAAAACTATGTTTTTGGGTTGGTTATGTTTGTACAATAGAGGTAATGGTAATAAATAAAGAGGGCATTAGTAAAATATAGTAGTATGTAGTATATATTTTGAATATTAGTTGAAAATGTGATGCAATCTTTCTTTACACATCCAAGAGATTTATATGGTGCTTTAGATGAAATTTGTACTTTATATTATGGTGATGACTAGTTAACTGAACAAAACCATGCAGGCTTTTTAGTGTAGTAGCTGAAATATTTTGAATTTTTTTATGATTTCGCAATTTTTTTAATTACTTTTGGGCTATATATTGTTGGCAGCGAACAAGAGCCAATCTAGCATTCATCTTATGGCTTCATTCGAATTAAATAATTTTGATTTAGACTCTATATATTATAAGTTTCGTACCCGGTAATCAAATGCGTTTTGTTAGAATTTCGAACTCAAATTCCATAATACTCAAATCCTGAATTTGTCTCTAACAAAACTAACTCACAAAAACTTTTTCTACATGTAGTACAAAAAATTTAAACTATGAATTAATACACACCATTATCGTTCGTAAAAAGGGAATAATATTCCTTCCGGATCAAAAAGAGTGTTCACTTAGCCATTTGCATACTTTTAAAAAAATACTAACTTTTAGTCAAAAATAGATAATTTGACTAAATGCCTCTAATTAAATAGGTATTGAATTTGGTCACCTAACACATAATAAGGGCAAATTTGAAAAAATAAAGTTAATTCTTTCTTAATTTATTAATTTAAAAAATAAAGAATAAGTGGACACTCTTTTTTATTCGGAGGTAGTAACATGTTTGAACTTTGAACACAAATTGGTTTGGGAGTTAGACTTTTATGAATTTATGTTTTCCAAAATAGACAAACCTTCGTTATGTGTGAAGATCGTGGGGTTCTTGGCAACTTGAAGTACTCACATTTCATTAATTTAAGATTATGGAAATAAGCATGATATTTGCTTCTTATTCTTTTGGGAAATCTAAATATTAAGAAAATTCGTTCGTCGAAACAAGTAAGCACAATAAGACTTTATATTAATAAAAAAAAGCATCAACATTCAAGATAGAGATACTAGTGCCGAGGAGTGCATGAAAAGTAGAGCTTAAATGCTAAATGCCGTAGGAAAGAGTGGGACGAGATAAAAATTGATTGCGATCTCATGTGGAATTGCTACACCCTTTGTTTAAAATAGTTTGAAACTTTTTGTTTTACGAGAGTCTAACTTCCTAATTTTGACCGTGTGTTAGAAAATAAAAATTTTAATTTTTTAAAAATAAAAGTTACATATTTGAAAACTACATAAAAAGTACTCTAAGTTACCATAATTAATAATTTAAAATATTTAAAAGATATTTAAAAAAATTACGGTCAAAGAACAACTCGTTTGACTCTCAAAAAAAGAAAATACAATCTTTTTAGGACGGATGCAGTATTTAGTATTTGTCTCCATTTTTGCATTTATATCTTGCAATAATAGACTTGTTTTCACTTATGAACAAGACAAATAACAATCTTTTTAGGACGGATGCAGTATTTAGTATTTGTCTCCATTTTTGCATTTATATCTTGCAATAATAGACTTGTTTTCGCTTATGAACAAGACAAATAACTATTTGTTCTTGCAGCATAAACCATTGCATTTTGCAGAGTACGCAGAAGTTATAGTAATGTCATGTTGAATTACTCACAAATGGTAATGGATCGTCATGTTTTTAATATAACATGAGATCATATTAGTCTCTCATGATCTTGCATGACACGGTTTATGGTGACCTATCAATGTCTTTTTCCGTTCTTTTTATAGGCCAAGATTTCGGGAACGATGTTTTTCCTTTTTCGTCATGGAATAAAAGCAGCTTGCGTATTCCACTTCACTCATCATTTCACTAATTTATATGTATGTCTACCTTTTTTCCCTATGTCAGTCCACACTCCTCTAATCTTTAAGGTCTTTATAAATGGGAAGTTGTAATTGTTACCTCCAAATAATTGGACGTGAGAACTAAAACACAATTCTTGATAGGATTTTAATAATTAAGTCACACTTCGTCTAATGAACCCCAAGATCATTGCTCTAGACTCTAGTATAAAGAATGTACATCAGCTCCTAATCCCGTCGTATATCTACGTTTCTTTCTTTTTGATATAAGCAGCTTCTTGTCTGTAGCTCGAACAAATTTTGGCTGAAAGGCATCTAAAAGGTGAGGCAAAGACACTTCCAATATTCGGTCAATCTAAGTAGATTGAGTGAAACAACGCTAAAACAGAGTTTAGTTCAGTTGATGATGCTCTGAGATGAAGAGAACAAACGCTACTACGGGCAAGGATGAAAAAGAAACACATTTTTAACACCATCCCCCCGTCTGGCCCTTCCCCGGACCCCGCGCATAGCGGGAGCTTAGTGCACTGAGCTGCCCTTCTCAACACCATCCCCAGTATAGTCAACAAAACTAATTTCATTTTCATTCTACATTTCACATCAAGAAAAATAATCAGAATAAATAACACTCACTGTGAAAATACATAAAAATCATGCTTTTGTTTGTTCTTTTTGAGCATGCGCTACACTTCAAAAGCTCTCGGAGAGCTCTGAAGCTAGGGCCACACCTGGAAAGCTGATATGCACCTCTTCATACTGAAAACTATCTGTACCCCTTACTCTATGATCAAAATTCATGAACAAAACTGGATATTTTCTCAGGCCATTTTATTTTGAATATGCCGATGGATATGTACTAGAAACTCGACATATGAAAGTCCACTTTGTGTCTTGTCTTCTACCATGTGCGAGAGAAATAACATGCCTGACAAAGATATTAAAAGGTCAACAATGTCCTAGGGCCAAGACCGTGAATGAGTATCACATAATTGGAGCTTCTTTCCTTCCAAACCAATCTCACATGAGCGTGCTTCTTGCATGTAGAAAATCTTTTGCCAAATGTAATATAATCATTATTTTTCCTCAATGTTAATTAAAGCTAGATAGCTATAAAACAAGGGTAGACATAGTCCTTCGATACAATAGCTCTACACCTCAGATAAACCTCAGGATACCTTGAGATAAACTGTTGTAAAACTAAAGTACATCCTAAAGAATCTGAAATGGCTAAGGTGAGCTAAAAAGCAAAGCGAGGATGATTGGTCATTTGCAAGATCTCATATGAAGTATTAAAAAGCAGCCAAGAGCAGGGAATGTTAAATTGATTAAAAATGATTAATCTATATAGATCAGTTTGATATTTAGTTATTCCGCCCATCTCCTTTCTTCCACATCAGAAAAATTTATAAATATATTTTTTTGGTTTGGAGGGGGTGGGGGGAGGTATGTTGAGAATTGGCGTGGAAATGCAAAAACATGGTACTGGATACGAACCTGATGAATCTCCCTTTTTGCATAATTTTAAGCTGCCAAGATCAAATTGAGAATAAATCAGAAATTAGACATATTATGTGAGTTAATGAAATGTAGTTAAGTAACCATCTCCTAAAAGGTGGAAGTAAACAGATGAGCAAATTCACAGAAAAAGAAGAATCATACCGGAGATAGTTACACCTTTGGCGCCTAATATCATTAATGATGTCATTGAGCTTCTTAGAGAGTGGATTGTCATACTGCTGCAGAACAAACTGAGAGAAAGGGAAAATTCAGAATCTACGCCGAGAGGAGCTAAATACAATAAGTAATTGCTTTCCTTCACCAAGGGATAAAAAGGAACATCTATTCAACAGCTTTTTCAGCCACATGTATCAAACGAGGATCCTAGGAAAATTGGTGCTGAGAATGTTTTCCCCTCTTTTACCCCCTCATACATTTGGAATAATATCACCAAACAACAGTGGAAGACATGTCAAATTACCTGAGCAGGAATTTCTTCAACAGATGAAATGCCTAGCAGCTGACGGATAACATTAGGATCTGCAGAGTTCCCAAGATATATCAAACAGTCCTCACCGTTCTCGAGAAGATAGATACCATTGTCACTAATGTGTTCACTGGAAAGTGGAATAGGAGGAGGAATAAGAGAATCATCATTCTCCTGCAAGTTCAAATACAGATTGAAATGTAATAAAAAAAATGTTTCAAATGTCTCAAGAAAAAGAATAGAACTACCAACTTGACTTAGAAAGGCAAAAAGTAAAAGGGAAACAAAATCCATAAATACAAGTCCATACCTTTGCATCGAGATCGTGAATTGCTATCAATCTAGGGTAGACCAGAGGGATTGCCAATGGAGTAGAGAGTGGGGAAACATAATTAATCCAGAAGGACCTACTATCGATCTGTCCATCTGTTCTAAGTCCGGGGCTTTTAACCAAAGCTGAAATATTAAGAAAACTTATAAAAACATAGCTTTCACATAGAGTCAGCCATTTAATATGCACTATAAGTAGGAAGCATTCAGAAGCTAAATGCACATACTAAGAATCGGTGATCATTCATTCATTTAGGTTTTCCGGGCGTTATTTTCCTTCATATCATTTACATTAGCTCAACTCATATAATACAGTGAATAAACAATCTGAGAATAGAAACAAAAGGACACCAAAGTGGAGCATAGAGGAGGAAAGTGATATTAGGCATTTTGATCAATATGTCAACTTAAATATAAAAAGGAGAAGAGGAGGAAGTAATGCAAGAAAATTATTTGCAAATTGCACTGCATGTATAAACCAACACTGTCAAATCATTGGGAAATGAAAGGCTTGGGAAAAAGGAATGCAAGATATACCGAGTGTGTAAAGAGGAAGAAGTTTAAGTGCCTCAGGAAGGATAAGTTGTCCCGAGGATGACACTGTGGCACAGAATTTACGGTAAGAGTGCAGAATGTTGATGCAAAGGTTTGTCACTTGTTCTCTGATCCGTGAGAGAGGAGCAGTTGGTACTTCACTGGCCGCTGCATCCAAGAAAAATGATTTAAGTACGACTAAAAAGAAAAAATGACATAAGTAAGACTACTCTTTTAAAATAATAAACAAGGAGAAAAAAGGAAAAATATAATAAAATAGCAACAGCGCATGAGATAACATTAAACATCAAAACCAAGTCGTGCAGGCCACTTGGCAGCTCGTGATAGTAATTATGTCGACCACAACAGGGCGATTAATAAGCTGTAAAGAATCGTTTTTCTTTTGAGGGGGGGATTTAACATATCAAAGAACAAAAGTATCTGCATGACAAGTTTACCATGGTTGATTAGTCAGAAGAAATGTGAAAGAAAGAAAAGGAGTGTATTAATTGTGCATTTTCAAGGCAAAATATAAGATTTATTAATTTTCTCCTATACATCCTACAAGTTGACCCTGAGGGGGAAAAAGGAAAATATCATTTAGCCATTCGGCCAAAAGATATAGAAGAGGTGACATCCTACAAACACCAGTTCCCTACTTATTCCAACAGTGTCAAAAAAATATTCTTTTTTAATAAGACACTTATTATCCCCCCCCCCCACCCCCCCACACACACACTTTGTTCATGTCATGGTTTTGCTTTTGCATAGCATCCAGAATCACGGATCATCTAGACACAGAAGTTCCACCCCCATCTAGCAAATATTCATTTAGGCAGAACAAGAGTTATGGGGATTATAGGGAAAAGGGAGCACAATGTAGGAGGTGTCCACGCACAATCTTATATACAATTCGGCTATGCACATATGAGAAAGGAGCAAACACCAATGCAGCTTTCGGAAATAAATAAATGCATACTTTATAAGGAAAACTTATGTATCAAAGATCATCTCGGCATAAAGGGGAGAAATAGGCATAGATGCAGAAAGCAAAGATCCTTTCTGAGGCAGCAGTACATTATAGAGATAAAATCTTCCCAAATTTTAGCACTTCCAAAAATGGAGATTATTGAGAATAAAAACGGGAGATGTCCCCTAACCATGAGGGGGGTGGATGAGGAGGGTAAACTGTCAACATTGTACTTAAGAATGTGGCACAGTGTATTATGAGATAGTATTCTCTACCTTGCTTTAAGATGCAAGCAAATTGGGTGTCCAGGTCAGCAGATCGAAACAGGTTACTCAACATAGTTGTGCAAGGCAGAGCCAAAGTTGACACTCGGATTCTTCTTTGGCCGTCGATAGTAGTGTAAAGAACAGCAGACTGGAAAGACAGAAACAAGCTCTTGTAAATGGCCATCATATTGCACCAGGGAAGAAAAAGTGATAAGGTGAGAGCAGCAACAAGGAAAAATAGATATAGAAACAGGGCAAACATGATTGACCAAAAACTCATTGCTGAAGACTCAAAATAATTTGTACCTGAAAAGAACATTCTGAACCATCCTGCAATTTGTCATCATGTTTCAATGTCACCATAATTGTTTTGTCACAGTCAATCTGCACAATGGAAAGCTCACTTAGAAATGAACACACCCAATTCAGAAGTCAGTTAAACTAGCACATTCAACAGCTTTTGAGTGTAAATATGCACATAGAACAAGGCGAATTAATAGTATAAACATGCCTACAGAAAAATCTACACTAGTATAGCTTCCATGCAAAAAATGGACAAACTAAAATCCCTTACCGGCACATTGTGGTTTCTAGATTAACATAACCCTTTTTGGAAGGGAATATCCTCTCATAAGGTTCTCCCAGAACATTTAACTTAGAACATATGCACCTTAAGCTACTTTTGCATATGTGAACCCACATTATGGCCCATAAAATATTCAAATGAATATTTTGGCCGTGGACAATCTATAAAGATGGTTTAAGAGCTTCATCTTGATGTGAAAAAAGGCTATATAAAAGCATATGTGACAAACGAGTGCCGAATGAATGTCACAACATGTTCCTTTTCTCGGGTGCGTCATCTCCACCCCCAAAACTCACCAATAGAACAGGACCAAACTCTGGATGGCAGAGAAATCAACACTGTTGGAAGCTCACTTAGTAAATCAGGCAGGGAACCAATAGTAAAGTATCAAAAGTAGTCAAACATAATATGGGGAGATTTGGTGTTAGCCCAAGAAATGTGCTACAGATGCTTCGACTTAATACAGATGTGCATAGTTTATTTATCAAATTCTATCTCAGTTGTTGTGGTTGTACTTTAAGTGAGGCAAGTGCATAATTGTCTTCTAAAGGGGGAAGGAGTAGAGAAGGATAAACTGCGGGGAGATCAGCATTTAATGGAATTCCTTTACAGTAATATAGATGTACAAAGTTTATTTATCAAATTCCATCAAAGTCGTTGTGGTTCTACTGTATGCATGGGAAATGCATAATCGTCTTGTTGGGGATGGGGGGTGGGGGAGATAGAGGGACAAACCGCAGGTAGATCAACATCTGTTGGAATTCTTTTACAGTAATTTCCAGAGTACTCCTGAACTTGAAGGCCCTGCAAATGGAACACAGTTAGCATGAATTTTGTGCTCAATTTCCATAAATGAGGTATGGTACTTCTCCTACGAGAGAAGCACTGGAAGACCCAAAAACTGGGGAGCATACCTGACTACATCTTACACGCATTACTGCCTCAAACCCTTGGGGCCTAGTGATATTCCATCGAAGATCATTGTATAGCTTGGCAGTATCAGCAAGAGCAGAGAAAGGGAAATAGTAGTACACCTGACACAAGTGAAATATCGTTAAAGCTCAAGCCTATATATAAAAATATCAAAAGGAATATGATTTGAAGTGCTATCATACGCAGTAAGTTGCATAATAAGATCTGTTCATAAATTCCATGTACAGAAAGTGCATCGTAACTGAGGTCCTAGGGGAGAAGACAAGCTAAAATAGTAACAAACATCACAGTTACCTGCCCACCAGTGGTCCTAGGAATGACTGAGATGGAGGCAATGTCTACATAAGATTGAGTTGTGAGAAACACGTCAACACAGACCTGAAGCAGTTGAAATCTAATTAATTAATATAAAAAGACCAAAAGGCGTTCTTAACATCCTATTTGTGCTTAACGAATCATTCTTCCACAGGCTTTCATATTACTCACCTGATACTCGGCAAACTCAATAGCCATTGTCTTCAGAGTTTTGTCAGCCGGCTGGAGTAACTTGTGAGCCTCCTGGAATTGGAGAATATACAACTCTTCTGAATAAGCAATGTCACGGTTTCTTTTTTTTGGGGGGGCATAAGCAATAATTTTTATTCATCGCCACATTGGTGCTGGATATGTACATTACAAAACTCAGATAGAGTCCAGTGTTCATTTGTCCAATGCTTACACGGACTACACTAAAAGTACCTCAATGTGCCAGACTAACACCATTGGCATATGAACTTTCAACCTGTTCTAAGCAAACTGATCAACGAGAAGAAAAAGGATAAGCACACTCTGGTGAAAGCTTAGCGGGAATACACCTAAATCCGAGATGTAAGAAGAAAATCGATAGCCACAAAAAGCACTCTCATTTACCACAAAAAGAAAATGATTCCTAAGCTCCATAATTGTAAGATGATGATCCAATAGTGGAATTAAGACCAAACATTTTCTGGAAATGATGAGCAAACTGCCATCCATTTCTCAGAGGCGATGACCCAAACAAGTGATTAGCAGCTCAAAGAACTTAAGTCAAGTTATTGAACCACTCTTTTTGCCAATACATTATTGTACATACTCTAGAAGTGAAATTTCAAGTAGACATTTTGATGTCAATAAATTGTAAAGACTGTTTGATTTTGTATTGTCTCTTTGATAAGAAGTTGGCAATTAAAAGACAACAGCTCTCACACTTGAGCATGTTAAGGACAATATTAGAAGCTTCTATACATTCAGCACTGAATATAGACAATTTTATGGGCAGAGCCCACATGATAAATATGGACAATGTTTGTGACGTCCAAAATATGAAATGAGGGGCAAAAACTAGGGGACAGTGGGCACAAACAATCTAAATGTGAGACACCAGAGTCGGAGTACCAAGCAGCCTATAGCAATCAAGGAAAAAAGCACCAGAAAACGTAGCTCCTGCTAAATGACAGATATATGCTGAAGAACTAAAAACTAGCTCAATAATTTTACCTTTTCTGCCGCTGATACATTGGTTCTTCCTTCAGCCTCTCTAGAAGAAAGGGCTCCAATACCAGTAGATGGCAGGACTATAAGACACAGCAAGTATAGGCAACACTTAGAATCGTATCACAATTTGTCTAGTCAAGGACTCAAGGTTGCACCGCTCATGCAACAGATCATTTACAAGAAAGGACTTATGAACTTGTTGATGCACCAGGTGAAGGAGAAAGAGGAATCATAAGGCATTGCCTAAAGCATGCTTCTATCTTACGAAGTATTCGGTCCAGATATTTGATGGAGAGTTTCATAACATGAATTTACTGAAAGTAATATCTAAACATAGCTATCCTAGTAATACTTCAATTTTTAGAGAACCAGACAGTGCCGTAGAAAGTAATCATATCAAAGATAACAGATGTTTTAACTCAAGATAGAGTCTTGATTTTAGATGCACAAAGTTGTACTTGTACATGATACTTAAAGTTCACTGCACTTAGCACCTTACCTGATTGAAACACAAGAAGTTTGCCTCCAGTGCTTTTCATTGCCAAGAAAGCAGCCTGAAGTAACAAAACACGAAGTAAGAATCAATCGATATGATAATCCATCATAGACTGACGTGGTTAGACTTGCAATCACTCATCTGCATAGAGGCGGATTCCGGATTTTAATTCTATGGGTTCAATCTTGACTGTTCTTAGCATTGAACCCATTATATTTTTAAAGTTATGAGTATCTACCGTTTATTGCAATTTTAGTAAATTTTTACACATAAATTTATGCTCCGCGTCGAAAGTATTGGGTTCAGGTGAACCCGGTACCGTAAGGTTGGACTCCCCCCTGCATCTGCGTGCAGATTTTTTCCAATCTCTTTCTCAGAATGGCGAAGTCTCAGGAAACCGTGGTGACCTAATTACTCATATTTTAGAGGGAATTCAGAAAATACTTATTCCATCAATGAATTAATGAGGCAATATAAAACAAGTGGATTTATGATCCAAATGACAAGTTGGGAAACTAACTTCATGAAGCATTGATACCTGGACTGCAGCTCCAAAAGCTGAATCAGCAGTCCTGTTGTTCTGGAGCATTGTTGGGATGCTTTCTAGGAGAAGCTCTAGGTGTTGACGGCACTGAAAACACAAACAAGTAACCGCTTACATAGGGCACACTGAAAGTCTTAGTCATTCCGCTTTAAATAAGGGGAAAATGAACAGAAAGTTGGTCAACATCTTGCAGTACTAACCTCCGAGAGCTGCACAATAACATCAGTTTGAAGTGGGGTGTAAACATCTTGGACATCAGGGACTATAAGCATCAATGGCTGCAAAGGTAGATCCAGAATCAACTTATCAGAAAACAAGCACTTCACCAACCTAAACCATTTGCCACAACCCTAATCCCATTTTAGCATCCATATTAAAGAACAATGAACAAATCACATCAGAGAACAATGGAAAAGGTGAAATAGAATCCAACTATACCAGAGAAGGATAATGAGAGAACTGCATAATTAAGCACAACAGAGCAATTAGGCAGTAAGGGAGACGCGCAGCTAATTAAGGCAGAGATGTCAAGAAGGGCTATAAAGCGATTCTCTTTTGAAGGCTAATATTTTCTTCCTGCAACCCTATCACTTAATCACAGACAAGACAAAAGAAAAGAGGAAACAAGAACAATTTTACTTTGTTTTAGTAAGTACTACTAACTCCCTTCCCCACATATGTCTTAGTTAAAGAATTTTATTTTATTTTCACTTCTAGAAATTCTTTAAGAAATGCATTTGGTTAATCATCTAGGCAACACATTTCTGAAATCCAACAAGAATCATTTTAGTAGTTCTGCATTTTCCCCTTAAAAGTAATTGTCAATTCATCATTAGCACAACAAAAGAGAAAAAAGGCAAGGATAACTGATTAAGGTTCGATACTGATTTCAAAGTTTCAATTAATTTCAGATTTTAAAGCATAATTTAGCAGAGTCAAACTCATTTGAAAGTGTTAAACCTGCTGCAATGCACGCTTGAGATTGTAAAAGTGGATAGTAGAGTCGAATGTAGCAACTCCAACCAATGTCCGAGGACCATCCTGCAATAATAAGTTTTCAATGTCAAAGACAGCTCATAAATTTTCCATGAATTCATATTGTGCATAAAAATTGAATATAAATGCATCTTAGCTGAACTGTATCACAAATAGTATCTATTCCCTAATCCATGCCTCCTAGTGAACCACTTGAATGATCCCATCCCTCCCGAGTTCCATTAGATCATAAATAGCTTTCTTTACCAGATCAAACCTATGGTTCATTCAACTGTAAGAATGACATCAGATACCGAGAAAAGAACCCCTCAATCGAAGACATTCAAGGGTTCACCCAAATCCTTTTGTCACATTCATCATATTCCTTCTGGAACTATTAACCCCCCCACCCACCCTCCGGAGGCAGCCACTAAATACAGACATTCCATAACGAACTCTTGGATAAGCCAAAGTAACCAAGCAGCATTCGCGCAACACCGCATTATTCAGAAACTGGGTTTCCACAATTCAGATGCATCAATAACCTTTTTTTCATTATCGCAACAGACAATTATATGGGTACTTGCTTCGCTACATCAGAAGTTCTAGTTAATCTCACTGATTTAGTACGAGAATGTGATTAATTTATGATGATTCCACTTGAGAAGACAAGCCAAATACTTTTCTCTCTCTGATCTAAAGTAAAGAAATGCACGTTGCATCATCATAAACAACCAATAGACTTACAGGGAGATCAGAAATAACTTGGCTGATCGCACTGCAAGCAGCTGCAGTTGCACCAATCTGTATGGCATTCATGGAAACGTCTATAAGGAAGAAATACACAGCGGGCATTGGATCTCGCACCTGAAATACAACACAAATTTCCAATTTATTACTGCAAAATCGAATAAGTTACAAACTGAATTAAGGGATTCCCTACACCAAAGAAAGGAGCACATCTACAAAGAAAGGGCATCAAATCAACTCCCAACAGAGAGTAGGTTTAAAGCTATATCTACAATGATTTAGAACTCCGTCAATAAATTTCTCTGTCGAAGTATTAGTTTAATTTTCGAAATATGAGATCCTACTAATCCACACTACCAACCCCCTCAGCCTATCAGTTCTTCTTAACAGATTGCACAGTAATCTAGGAGCAGTAATTTGACAAGTCTGCCACAATTCAACATTTCACGTCTACCACTCATTGCTTACTTGGACCCTTCTCTTCTCCCCACATTCCTCTTTAGCTTTCTCTCTGTATGTGTTACTTTTGTACTACTTTCAATGCTGAAAAGAATTTTGTACGAATGATATACATAACAACTGTTTCCTCCTAAAGTCTAAAATCAGGAACAGAATAGGAGGCTAATAGCAACAACCCGGTGCTGGAAAACTACCAAGAGCCAACATTTGGAATAAATAGAAAAGGGTGCTAGTGAACTGCAAACTTCCGCATACCAATCCGCTATGCTCAATCTCGAGTTAGTGTTTTATTTTTATTATTTTGATACCAGCCTCAATCCCAAATTAGTTGATATTGCAATATGAATCCTTCCCGCAAACCAACTATTCTGGCTTGCTTTCCCAAATACCAAAACAAGTTCAGATTGTGAATTTGAAAGCTCAAAGCTAGTTAAACTGAAAGTTCAGTACTAGGAATGTCTACTTAATATGGCATTACTCCTATAAAGCTATGCAATCACATCCCTGAACAATTGTTTGTCAAAAGGTACCAACCATATATTCCTTGGTAGCGACAAACTCAACGGTTCCTCGGCATAGTTCAGGCCTTTCATCAGCATCTCTACGCCTGCCATCTGGACCTAAGTTGCACTGATAGTCACGTGGAGTTTCATCGGTATGTCCTGCAAAAAGGATGGCAAGAAACATGAAATAAAAACTACATAACAGCACTTTTTCATTCAGAATGCAGCATTAGAAAATTGAAATTGGTTGCTACATTTCACGTTGTGCATTCGATTTAGCATAGGAGTTCAATCCATTAACCTTTTAGAGTCAATTGTTTTGGAAATGTGTAATTTGCAGTGAATAGCATGGAACCTGGCTAATTGGTCTTCTACTAGGAGATTGAACTTTTCCTGCTACTCCCTCCGGATCAAAAAGAGTGTCCACTTAGCCATTTGCACACCCCTTAAGAAAATACTAACTCCTAGACAAAAAGAAGTAATTTGACTAAATTGCCCCTAATTAAATATGTATTGGGATTTGATCACATAGTACTTAATCGGGGCAAATCTGGAAAGTGGACACTCTTTTTGACTCAAGAAAAAAAGGCTAAGTGGACACTCTTTTTTATCCGGAGGGAGTATATCACAACCATGCACTTCCACTAGGAAGGGTGTTAGGAAATGCAAGCTATAGCATAGAAAATGGAAGAGGTCTTTGCTGTCAAAGTAGGACCATATCACCAAAAATAGAATTGGATGGGAAATGTTGAAGCCGTCTTGTGCACACCTTGACTATTTACCATAGGATAAGTGAATTATCCCAAAAATGGAAGAGAGAGAGAGAGTCACTGATTCTTTTCTTTTACTGTTCCACTTCATACCATTAGTTTACTTATGAAGTTGCTCTCAGGCCAGCTTCATGTATAGACTTACATGTCAACCTATAAGGATTGTATTGGTATATATCAATGACACTTTCAAATAACACTTATATCTGAATTTGGTCAAGAAAGGACTATGTTTAAAGATGATTTTCGTATTCGCTTCTTATGAAATGGAAGGTGTAAAAGTAAGACGGCTCACATGTTTTCAGTTGACCAGAAAGAACGTATAATAGACGTCTGAGAATGTGCTTAAGTTTTTAATTAGACTAGTTAGAGCAGAAAAATATCGATAACGATATACGTTTGATATTTCTGTTCCGTATCCTGTAGATTTTCGCACATCACGCCCATGCTATGTTGCATTTCAATCTTGAGTCCCTAAATAATATCTAGAGCCATGCTCTAAACTCAAAATATCACATAACTTAGTAGGAATAAATGAATTTCATTCTTACCACACAAGTTACAGATAAAACGTCTTCCCTGATCAATGAACTTCACGAAAGGATTTATGTAGCCTTTGCAACGGGAGCACCGAACAGGACCACTTTCCCCAAAATCAACCACCTAACAAGGAAAGCAACACGAAGGTAAAAGAACTAACAAATTAATTCATTTTGCCTTCAGGTAAACTATACAAACCAATTTACATTATTGAAGTGCCCCTACGTGCTCAGAATATGGAGTAAGTAGAGATGATAATAGATATATAACAAGCATAAACATAGGATCGGTGATGATTAGTTGAAACGATTTATACTCTAGGGATCACGATCGCTCCTTTTAGCCACCCATAAGAAAAAGAAAAGGCACACTCCCCTGACTGCCAAGGGTCACTACAGTCAATTGTACATCTTAACATCCATCATGCCAGTAGTACTTCAACAATCATAATTAATTGTAATAATCACTTACAAAAATCTTGATACTACAAATATCATTGTTAATCACAGATGAGACAGCACTGCTTTTGGTTTGATTTGAGGCGCTATATCCTAGTTGTGGGTCAAAATTAGGAAGTCAAAAATATTGTTTTTGTACTGAGGGAATCCTAGCATGTGTACTGCCTTAGCAGTTAGCACCTGTTACATAAGATTCATGAGTTAGCGGCGATGTGGCATTAAGTAGCTAAGCTGCCATCGAGTTACTTGGGCTAACAACATGGGTGAAGGTGCAAAAGTGGAAGAGCTCTAGCTACCAAAGGTTGAAAGAGTTGAGAGAAAAGAATGGAGACATGGAAGCAGGGCAGGGCAGGGCAGCCTTAAAGCTACTGGTTCGGCAGAATCCTTCCAAATTGCTATCTCCTCGTGCTCTTTGAATATAAATAATACCTTATATCATCTTTCATCAAGGTATACCATTATTTTACCCCCAAAAACTTATGTTGTATGTTCCGTCAAAGGTTTTACTCTTTTCATTTTTTGCCTGTTCGAAAAAGAATGATGTTATTCTACATTTAGAAACAATTTTACTTTAAAACTTCTCATTTTACCCTTAATGACATGGTTTTATAGCCACATAAATATCATGCAATGTTTAAGATCACAAGTTCTAAAAGTCTTTTCTCCTCCTACTTAAACTTCGTATCCAGACAGACAGGTTCACATAAAATGAAACATAAGGGTACAAAAAAGC
Source organism: Anisodus acutangulus (assembly GCA_029783415.1). Lineage (NCBI taxonomy): Eukaryota > Viridiplantae > Streptophyta > Magnoliopsida > Solanales > Solanaceae > Anisodus > Anisodus acutangulus. Next base: position 50,871,670 of record CM056495.1, read on the forward strand.
TAATAAAATTAGAACATATAGATGGCAAAAAATGCATTACCTGGAGGGGCTCTTCAGATGGATGAGGAAGAGCCAAGGGCTGGACCAATAAAGCCAATTGTATTGCCGAAGTTGTCAAAAGGTCAACAGTGCATGGAATCTGTTACACAAACAAGAACCAATCATCTACAACTAATGCTTTAATAAAAAAAAATGGATGGTTAATAAGCTTCTCATTCCATAGAAAGATGAAAGAGTATAATGCAGAAACCGTAGAGGGAAGAACAACACATAGAACAAAAAACAATGCAAAGAAGTTCAGTACCTGATTAATAGTACACCTCATGTACCGTGGGCTGCAATTTCCAGTGTCCCTAACAATATAGTCACTTGTGGCAGGCTTCAAGTCGGTAAAAAAGGAAATCAGGAAAAAGCAATAAAAACAAAAAAGATAGATTAATATGAACCTTAAGGAGGCAAGCATAACCACTTGAAGAAATGATAGTTCAGCTGCATATGCAATAGTCCAATACAACCAAGCAAGGTATTAGAGCCAAATGTTCCTAAATGGAATGATAATTTACCGGAGGGGGATTCGCTTGGTTGCCTTGTCGGGTTTCATGCAGAACTACAGAAGCATTTGGAATAGGGCGCGGGATTTGATTGGGATCAACTTTTGATGGGCTGGTATGGCCAATATAAGGAGTTATCGAAGCCACCGCCTGATTTGGAAGAGGAGGCCCCATCCCATACATACTTGGTGGTTGCATCAAACCAGGGATAGCAGAAGGTGGAGCCCCCTGTCAATGAGTAAACTCAAAATGTGGTCACATGAAAGTAGAAATATAGTAAAAGCATACTGAAACCAATCTACTTGATCCAACATGTGATCCACATAATTATAGGATTTCAATAAAAAACAAAAAAAAGGCACTGCATTGGAAATGTGCCATGTACTTTAGGGGTCTTTTTGAATTAAATATAAGTTTTATGTAAGATCATTATACCTCTTCTGGTTAAGAAAGGATAGGTAGGTTGTTGTAGCTTCAATTGTGAAAGATAGTTATGGTCCGGCCAAACTGCAATGGTGGTGTAATATACTTTGAATATGTTTAAATTTTCCATGCTTAAGGAAACTTGTATACTTAAGATTTTTCTTTTACAAGTACTTATACACTTAAGATATATAATAACAATTATTTAAAATAGTGGAGGATTTTGTAACAAACTTATAAAAGGATTTCTCTATTTATACTTTGAATTAATTTAGATAAAGTAAATAAATGATACTCAAAATATCTTTTTCATAACTTTCAAGCACGACAAAAAGTCCAACCAAAAATATAAAAAATTATAAATAAAAACAAATTTTATTTATGGAGTAATCCAATATATTATTAAATAACTTCGACTATGAAATAAAGCTATCTCTCAGCTTCATAGATTACACAAAATAAATTATACTTAGCTAATGAGTTTAGTGAAAATTCTTAACACCAGGGATCAGAAGCAAACTCTATTTGTTTTTTCCTTAAATAGCATATCCATCTGAATTAATTTTATTTTTGGGAAAATACATAGAATTTACCTTCCAAGACAAGTACAGTAAGATAGGCATATAAAGATCACCTGATGGGGTTGCCACGACTGTGTTCCATAAGGAGCACCCATGGGTGGAGGCATGGCTTGAACAGGTGCTGCAAATGGGGAGGAACCTGAAGGAGGTGGCATATTCTGAAATGATCCCGAAAATGGTGGTGGTGGTTGTGCTGTAACTGGTGGTGTGCTGACAGATGATGAACTTCCAAAGGGTGAGCGCACGCCTGAAGGCCGAGAAGAAGTGCCAGGTGAAACCATAGCTGGTGGAGGAGCTCCAAATGGTGGCCTCATTGTATTGCTTGGAGGAGGAAAACGTGCTCCACCCTGCATCATTCCCGGCCCACCTGTCGGTGGCCCATTACTAACCGAGCCAGAAATGCTTGATGGTGGCGGCACAGCAGGACCTGTTGTCAACGGCGAAGGAGAAAAAGGACCCGGAGGCCCTGGACGAGGACCCAATGCAGAAGGCAAAGACCCAGGTGGAGGGGCTGCACCTCCCATAGAAGGAGGCATTACACCAGGAGGAGGTGGCCGAGATGCAAAGGGAGGAACAGACTGAGCTACAGGAGGAGGCAATCCAGTGTGTGGAGGACCACTAGAAGGTGCAGGACCTCTCGGGAAAACACCAGGTGGTGGAGGCCCTGGACGACTAACAGGTGGTCCACCAGCAAAAGGTGGCTGCCCAAATGGGGTATTAGGCCTAGGAGCACTAGGTGGCTGATTGGGTCTATTTACTTGTAGATTTTGCATACCATCAGCAAGTGCATTTGAGTTATAATTGGGTGGTGGCGCATTCCTTGGTCTAGGTCCCCCTAGAGCTGCCATTGATTATTTCCAAGTTTCCCAAAACTCTAGAACAAATACCAGAGAAAAAAAAAGTTCAATAAAAAATAAAATCAGTAGGAAAAAAATAAGAACAGCAATCTTCATTTATCAAACATTCAGCAGGCCAAAAGAAACACATTTTTGAAGCCATATTAATTCAAGGAAAACAAGTCCATAATATCAACCACGAAAGAAAAATAACCACACAATACATCAGATGCTGATTAAACAATAGAAAAAGAACATCAGCCACTGATTCCCTTGTTTATTTTACTAGTTTTCTATTGTATTGAGAGGAGTCCTCTCTTCTAGGTGCATGGATGACTAGGTTTCCTTTTCTTAGAATCTGGGGATGAGTTGGCTGACCTTAGTAGGATGGCCGACTTATGAACCACCATAGGATCGGAGGTAAGGTTTATGTCCCCCTCCTTGTACTTTTCTTGTTTTAGTTATTTATGTTAAGGCCTGGGCTGATACTCAGCCCCTGACGGTCACTAGCCCCGTCGTTAAAATAAACAATTAAAAAAAAGACACTGATTCCCTAGATTTTCTTCCAACCACCAGATTATCAGCAAAGCAACAAAGTCAAAGAAGAGGGAGAAGACGCGGTTCTTCTAGAGAAACTAAGAGATTTCAGAGAGGGACTAATTTCACATAGAGAAAACCGGTCTCTTTTGCAAGAGCAGAAGTTCTGCGGCGATATAAATGAACCCTAACTACAGGATACAAAGCTGATTGGTTAAAGAGAGTGAGGATAATTTGAGAATTAATTCAGCCTTTTCAGTGTTATATTCAGGATGTACAAAGAGCTAAAGCACAAGAAAATGCTAACTAGCTAAACAGGGATGATATGCATCGACCTAAATACCTATGATTTTTATTTTCTGAAAACATTAATATATAATATCTCTTTAGATATTAGACACAAACTACAAAAGGAAGAGAACTGCAAAAGGCCATTGAGAGAAGAAGAACCCAAACTAGCATCCGATATCATTTTAAGGGAGATTTAGGGCACATACTTTCTTGTGTGTGGGCGTTGGAGCAGCTGATCACATCATAATAGAAATATAGAAAATCAGACGAAAACGAAGATAACGAACTACCTCCAATGAGGGATCAAATCTTAGAAGCAGAGGCAGAAAAGAACAAATAAAGAGGGACCCATTTGAAAAAGAGCGAAAATTTTAAGACAGTAGCATCGGTAGATAAACAAATAAAGATCCTAAGGGTGGAGAGAGATCGATTGTGCATTTATTACACTAAAATGGTAGAAGACTATTATTCCTCCAAAGGAGTTTCCTTATTAACACGAGTCAAATTGTATGACTGTCTTTCTTTTTTCTCTTTGGGTTCCTTCATAATTATAAACTGAAAATACAAATAGGAAAACAAACCAGTCAATAAAATCCAAATCAACAAGAAAGAGGAGCTACCACGGACTAGAAATCAAGGGGCATTACAAATATTTAATTTGCCTCATTCATCAGCCCCTTTGTTCAAATGAATATGATTATGGTTACTAACACTGGCTTTTCTTTGCTCAACCATTCTATTAATAAAATTTCCTTTTTTTTAACTGCTCCACCTCTTTTTGGTTTAATTCAAAACTAACTGGCAAATCAAAGCAGAGAACAACATACAAAGTTAAATTCATTATGCCGTTTTTCGATTTAGAAGAACAATACAAATTTAAAACATACAGAAAGTGAGGTTTTAGTGATGGTACAATTTACTCTCTGCACCATATTTTTGCCAAATGGACTTCCTCTATTTCTCTATGGACTAACCTATTGAGTTAGGGTTCTTTATTAAATGGCGTTTTCTAGCTTTCTTTGTGGACCCCAAAAGAAAAAATCTTTCCTAGATATAAAGTTGCCATAGTGAGATTATATAACAAAGTGATAATCATTTTCACCCTCGAACTTAATTTTGAAAAATAGAATTTTCATCTAACTTTGTAATATGAATGTGCTTCTTCTCCTTCAATTTCGAGATATTATTCTGACTAATTTGTAATTCTAGAAACACAATTCCTAATTTGCTCATTAAATTATCAACCTCTCTTTCTTTGAATTTTTATAACATGATATTTTCTTTTCTTTTTCTAAGGTTCTCTTTTCACAGTATTGATTAACTCAGTTTTATATATTGCATTTTGCTTCCTTGATATCTTTCACTGTTTTATATCCCTTGCTCTTATTGATATAGTGTTGCGTCTCAGGTTGTATATAGTATGAAAAAAGTCACCTCCATCCAAGATGTATCGAGCATTATATTAATAAAACGATCAACCTGCCTATGATTTATGGTGAAAGTAAACGTTGAAAGGGTTCATAGGAACTAAACTAGTTCGGTAAATGCTCCAACCAAGATAACAACAACATACCCAGTGTAATCCCACAAGTGGGTCTGTGAGGTATAGTGTACGCAGACTTTACACCTACTATGAAGATAGAGAAGATAGAGATGTTTCCGATAGACCCTCGGCTCAAACCAAGATGTTTCGAACAATATATTAATAAAACGATCAACCTGCCTATGATTTATGGTGAAAGTAAAAGTTGAAAGGGTTTCATACGAACTAAACTAGTTCGGCCCTGGAGCTGATTGATTATTAGTACCAAATTTCCCACCTAAACAAATTCCAACTCAATGAAATTATATATAAATATAATTAGTACTTAACATTATTTGAAGTATTTAATAAGTGTCTTAAAATTTTATACTTAAAGTTATAATTAGTACTAATTATGTATATAATTTTAAGTACTAATTATATCTATTTTATTAAATCGACTTGTGTAAAAAAACAAGTTTTTTAATTAAGTACATATTTTTACTTTATTAAAGTTAAGAAGCTTAATTGATTAATGATTCATCTCAATCTTATTTCAAAATTGATTTGATGTCAAAAATGGTTTTCATTGATTTCAAATTGGTCTTTAATTCGATCATTCTTTTAAGCTTTGGCTACAATTGTAACAAGAAAGCAGGTATTGTTTAAACTCAGTTATAGCCATTCTTAAACCCCTAAGACCAGGCCCCATTTCCTATCATTTTCAGACCATTTAGCCCAAATCGCCCGCAACCTGGATAATTACCCGACTACCCGACCCATCCTCCTTATTTTTCACCAACTTAAACCTTATTTATGTGCAAATAAATCTCTACGAATAAAATATTTTCATGAATAGCTCAAAATTTCCATTTAAATTGACGGGAAGTGTATTTTAGGGAACAGAGTCCTAGTGCTCAAAACGAAGTGGATCCTTACAATCTAATAGTACTACCATTGTACTATGTTATTTTTTGTGTTGACGTCAATTCCCGAGCTTTGGACCAATCACATTGCGTTGTTTTCCAAAACTATCCTATACACAATAAAAAGAAAAATAATAATACTAAAACCAAAGAAAAAATCACTAAATATTTAATTTGCACCGAAATGACCCTTCTTCCTCATTGAGCCGATCGTTCGATCACCAATTCTAATCTATAAACCCAACAACCCCTCACTAACCCATCTTCCTTTTTTGGATCTTCAGGTTTAACATTTCTTCCCTTCATTTACACATATATCGATATGAATGATGTTCAATGCTATGTTTACGGATCTAATTTATTTTAATCGAATTGCTTTTTCTGTTTTTAAGATTGAAGTCGTCCACGTCATTAAGGAGAAAATCACGGTTTTCAATTGTAATGGTAAGGGTTTCGGTGAACGACGCCGTTTCTTTGCTGCCGGCATCGATTAACATCTTAGCTGTTTAGTTTTTTCTTTTCAATTCTTATCATTAATAGCTTTGTAAATTTTGTCTGCTCTATTTATCTGTTTATCTGTCCCATTTTTGTGTATACATTTCATTGATCCGTATTTTTTTTATCAGTATAAATTGCCTATATCTATCTAACTAATTAAGTGAAATTCGAATGCGAATCCAAAAATCATACAAGGCAAAATCTAATCAAATGAAAAACGGAAAATTTTGAGAGAGGGGAAAAAAGAGGAAAAATTAGCATAATTACCTGTATCGATCTACCGAATAAGGAAAGAACGGAAAACTTCGAGAAGAAAAAAGTAAAATTAGTAAAAATTAGCAAAATATACCTGTATCGATCGATCGATCGAATCGAGTGAAATTCGAATGCAAATGCGAAAAGGAGCACTGATTGTTAGAGAGCGAAACGAATTGTTTCTCGGATCTGGAAAACCGACGATTGTGATTGTGATTGTGATTGCGAATTGCGGATTATTGTTGTTGTTGGGGAGAAAAGGGGAGATCAAGCTGGTAGTAGGAAGCAATTGGAATATGGAGGCAGGCTATCGTGCGCTGGTGGGTGTAAATAACCGAAAGCGGGCTCAATTTCGATCGGGCCCATAGTTGGATGCTTGGATCGCTTAAGTTGTCTACAAATTATATGCTCTTTCTTTACCGACCATTTTAAGCCACCAAAATGCCTTTGTGCCTAATTAAAATAGTTTTCATATTCTAGTTTAACTCGAATAGGGGTAGTGATGTAGATTTTTACTTTATCGGTGATTTTTGAAATCTTCATGTTATAATCAGGGGCGGCTTCAACGATCTAAAGCCAAACTTTAACATGAGGTCTTATTTTTTATATTAAAAAAATTATATATATTTTTATTTGAAAATGTTATGTAACGGTTTAGCATATCTACAAATCGATAACCAATAAGTCGAACCAATAACATTCAAAATCAAACTGAACCATCCGATAAGCAATCCTAGTTCGGGCCTCATAATGAAAAAAGTCTTGCTAGGGAGAGTTTCCTCTTTAATTGGCATTGTGTGTCTCGAAATTGAATTAATTAAAAAATTCAATATAGATATCGAATATTGGATGGAGAAAAAATTGAGGCCACTCGCTTCAGCGGCTTCACCCTCTGGTCGGCCATGGTTGTAATCTCCTCTCCATTTTCCCCTATCCTACCCCTCTGTAATAAAAAAAAATTAAAGAAAACATGAATAAGGTTATTGGGCCGATAGATAGAATAGTCTCACTCTTAATTAAATATCATTTGGTTTAAACTTTAGGTATAAAAAAGATCATGGTAAATAGCAAGATTTTTCATATCCGGATTTCGCACGGCATAAAGTCCATACATAAAAAGCGCTTTCTATTAAGAATTTTTTCATATGTGAGACTCGAACCCGAGACCTTCGGTTAAGAGAGAAGTAGCTCCATTCACTGCACCACATTCAAAAGGATTGTTTATACCAACTCTATAAAATATAAGAGTACTTCCAAATATACAATTAGTATTGAACTATAATTAATCAATATTAAAGTTATCTTAATTTATTACTCCTACTTAATAACAATAAATTAATATAGTTTAGTATAGATATTGAGTACGAGCAAATCTTTTCCTTATGTATTGAAATATTGAATTTGAGTATTTAAATTCCAACTTAAATATGGGGATAATACTGTGTACACGCTATCCTCCTCTGAGTCCACTTAGGCCTCATTTGTTTTCATTAAAATTAAGACGTATGAATCTGAATGCACATTTGAATGATTAAAATGTTCTCTCTAGATCTGAACGCTGAATAATTAAGATTGTTTGTTAACAACATCTGAATGTACATAATATATTTATTTAGATATAATAAATATACATTCCAAATAAAAAAAATAAGTACATATTTGAAAATAAATATACATTTAATAAAATAAAATGTTTGTGTTCGCTAGTTATGGTGAAGATGTTTTGTTGTGGTGGTGGTGATAGTTGTGATAGTGAAAGTGGTTGGTGTTGTAGTGACTGGCACGATGGTGGTGGTTGGTAGTGGTGATGGTAGTTGTGATGGTGGAGGTGGTTGGTGTTGTAGTAATTGGGCCGATGTTAGTAATTGACGGTGTTGGCTGAAGATATATGGTGGTTGACGACGGTGTTGGTGGTAGTTATGATGGTAGAGATGATTAGTAATAAGTAATGGTCACGGTGGTGGTGGTGGTGGCTGATAGTGGGCAGTGGTGGTGACGGTGGTAATGGCAGTATCGACGATGAATGTTGAAACAATTATAATAATTGAGGTGATAAGTATGATAGCGACCAACAATAGTGATTGTAAATAGTGGTGATTGTGACGACAAAGGTGATTGGTAGAGGTGATGGCTGGCGGTTGGCGTTGGTGACACTGTGGTGGTGGTTATTGTGATGACAGAGATGGTTAGCAGTGGTGGGGATGGTGGGTGAGGACGGGGTCGGGTGACAGGTGGAGAGTGGTTGGGTGAGGTGGGTAATAGTGGTGGTGGGGTAGGAGTGATAGTGGTTAATAATGATGTTAGTGATTGTGATAACTGAGGTCATTAGTTGTGGTGAAGTGGGGTGGGTAGGGTTAGGAAAGTGGAGGTGGGAGGGGGATTAATGGTTGTGGATAAAGTGATGGTAAAAATTATTCATATAAAAATACTTCTTAATGATATTCAGTTTTTTTCAAGATCTTAATAATCAAATAAGTGGTTAGATTTTAATGGCTTTAATGACCTAAGGTCTGAACCATTCAGATTCAAATATCTATTTTTATCATTACTTTGTCCACAACTACCAATAGCACCATTAATGTAATATATATAAGTGTTTATAATTATTTTAATACGTGTTTACAAATGCAAATCTAATTATATGAAAATATGTATTTTATATAATTATATTAAATTAATAATTACAGAATATATGAAGATTATATATGTATTTCTATCAAATATAAATGTCAAATCCAGGTTGGCGTATTAAAGAATGACATTTCAATGGGATAGATGAAAAGTGACCCAACTCTCGATTGGTCAAACATTAAATAATAATAAACCAAAGAGAACAAAAAAGGCACAAAAAATGGTACTCCATAAAATTACGGGCGAAAAAAAAAAAAACGCGTTGTCGGTATTCATTACTTGCTGTAAAATGATTAATTGCATGAGGATATGTTAATATATACTACATTGTTTCGTAATAAAAAAATTCACAAAAGAAAATTCGATAATAAATTTGATTTTCGACAGAATATTTTTTTTGTGTTTTTTTACCTTGTCCCTAAAAGAGTTGAATGTGATATTTTTGTAGGTTTTTGTTGGGTTCAAAACACATAAGTAAGGCACAACGGAAGTTTAAAAGTTTTGTTTCTTACTTACCCCAACAATAATTTCTGGTATGATTATACAACAATGAAACTTATAACATAAAATATTTACTTACAAATTATAATTATTTGGAATCTTTAACAACTGTGAGGTGCACACGTGATTGTCCTTTCAATTGCAAGCTTCAAGCTTCAATGTATTTCTCCTTCGGAAAGCTAGAAAACCCGACAGAGGTTCGAGAGAGTATTTGATTCTAAGTCTCTAAGGCTTAGAATAATTTTCAGAGTTGGTGTGTTGAATAATGAGGTGAATCCTCTATTTATAGTTGAAAAATATGTCAAAATCGGATTAGGGTTTGACCTTGGGCCTGGCCTAAAATTCAAGCAGAGGCGCCGCGGCCCTAGGGTATGGGCGCCGCGATGCACGACGTGCTCCTGCACTATCCCGATTTATTTTTTATGCATTCTTAATTAAATCCAAAATCCAATTTTGACTTAATTAAAATAATCATTATTCATTTAAATAGCTCGATTCCAAATCAAACATTTAATTACTCTCTCAATACATCATTAGATCGAAATGGACAATCGACATAATGTGACCCTACAGGCCTTCTCATAGTGACATTAATCAAATTAAGGTCTACATGAAACTCCTAGACGGCGCCGGAAGACGAACTCAATATGTTAAGTACGTTTACGCGAATCCAGTAAAGTTAACTTTTATGTGGTAAGATAAAATTCTTTCATTCACGACACACCCGATCAAACTTAAGATTTGTCAAGTGTCTATCCAAATGGCTTAATCATTGTATCTCATCTATATTAGTTGACGACTAGACCATATTCTAAATATGTCTATTGCGTTGGCCAACGACTTAGTCAACATAATATCACTGAGAATCCGAGTGTTCTCTCGAATATACATTCGAGGAATGAATCCTAATCTTGGTTCAACTACCACCTTCAATCCACATCGTAATGTACCCAATACAAGATGTATCTCAACATATAAGGCATTTGAGCTTAGGACGGGATCAAAGTACATTACTTTGTAGACAAGGCGCGTATTGACCTCAAGTCTAAGGACTTCTATCTCCCACACGCTGATCATACTTTAGACAAGTATAACAAACAGTATATCAACAGGGTATACCAATACTTCAAAAGTATCCATGTGTCCATCATGAGTAGCCATTACTCGTAGCATGTGAGACATACTACATCCTCTAAGGATGTGATGCAGACCACATGTTGACTTATCACATATCATCGATATCTCATTCTCGATGATCATTAGTCGAGGCTATTTTAAGAGTTACGCTCTATCATGAATAACTCACTCTATTAATGACAACGTAAGCTCAAGGGATGCACATTAATGAATAATTACAAATAATTCAATAATTGCAAATGTCAAAATATTAATCTCCACTAATAATAATATGAATGTGTATAAAGTACATTTGTCCTAATACATATTGTCTCTAGGACATAAATATATTTTCAATCTCCCACTTGGCCTAGAGCCAATCTCCAACATATCTAATGCCCATATTTTTCAAAATGACCATTATACTTGACTAAGCTTAATGGTTTAGTGAATGGGTCAGCTAGATTATCGTCTGTGGGAACATAGTCTAATCTAATCTCTTCAGTCTCCACCATCTCCCTGAGTATGTGGTACTTCCTTGGTACATGCTTGTTTCGGTTGGTTGATCTTGGTTCATTTGCTTGCGCAATCGCACCAGTGTTGTCACAATAAACCGCTATTGGACAAGTGGCACTTGGAACAACCCATAGTTCCTTCAGGAACTCTGATATCGCGACAGCTTCTTTACTAGCTTCCGATCTAGCAATGTACTCAGCTTCTGTTGTCGAATCAGCAATTGTAGCTTGTTTGGAACTTTTCCAGCTTACTGCTCCACCATTGAAAATAAATGTGTAACCTAATTGAGATTTGTAGTCATCAACATCTGTCTGGAAGCTAGCATCAGTGTACCCAATACATATTAGCTTATCTTTCCCACCATAGACTAAGAAGTAATATTTAGTTTGTCTAAGATACTTAAGAATACTCTTGACTGTCTTCCAGTGTTCTTCTCCAGATTTTTGCTGGAACTTGCAAGTCATACTAAGTGCATAGGCCACATCAGGCCTAGTACAGGTCATGGCATACATGATCGATCCTATAGCTGAGGCATATGGGATCTTTTTCATGTGTTCAAGTTCCATAGTATTAGAATGACCATCCTTCTTAAATAACTTGATGCCTTGTCCCGTAAGTAGACCGTCTTTCTTGGAATTTTCCATAGAAAAATGTCTAAGCACTTTGTCTATGTAGACTGACTGTGACAACCCCACAAATCTGTTAGGTCTATCTCTATAGATCCTAATCCCCAAAATGTAGCAGGCTTCACCTAAATCCTTCATCATGAAGGTACTGGACAACCACTTTTTGACTGACTACAGGAGAGTCTTATTGTCTCCTATTATTAATATGTCATCTACATATATGATAATGAAGGCAATACTCTCATCCTTGCATTTACTATAAACACGTGGATCTTCTTTGCTTCTGACGAAATCAAATGACTTGATAGCCTTGTCAAAGAAAATGTTCAAACTCCTCGAGGCTTGCTTAAGCCCATAAATGGACTTTTGTAGCTTGCATACATCATTTGGTTTGGACTCAATTGAAAAACCCTCAGGCTGTTTCATATACACCTCCTCAACTAGATTACCATTGAGGAAAGCAATATTGACGTCCATCTGTCAAATGTCATAGTCATAATATGCAGCTACTGCAAGCAAAATCCGAATGGACTTAATCTTAGCAACAGGTGAAAAGGTTTCATCATAATCGACCCCAGGCCGTTGATTATAACATTTAGCCACCAATCTTGCTTTATAAGTCTATACCTTGCCATATGCATCAATCTTCTTCTTGAAGACCCATTTGCATCCTATGGGTTAACCCTCATTGGCAAATCAACCAAGTTCCAAACTTGATTTATGTACATCGAGTCCATCTCAGATTTCATGGCTTCTTGCCATCTCTGCGAATCAATATCTAACATAGCTTCGTTGTATGTTGTAAGTTCACCGTCATCAGGAATATCTATCTCATTGTATGTTTCAACAAGGAGATTAAGTCTTTCAGGCGGACGATGAGTCCTAGTGGTCCTACGGAGTTGAGTATTCTGCGTTTCAGTGTTTATTGCATTCTGATTGTGAGAAGGTCTTTGTGTGTTGAACAATCCATCACCTTGAGAGCTTTCGGGAATGTCATTTTCATATATTTCATGAATGTGATGATGTATAACTATTGTATCATCTTCCATTGGTTGTGTATGAGAGTCTTGCACTTCTGCGCTATCTCTCACAGCACTCCCACTAGCTGAAGGGCGTACTCTAAGTACCCAATCTTCACCAGATACTCTCACTGAATCCTTGTTTAGGTATTTTGACAAAGGTTCATTTTCTGTGTTATCTTGTGGTTCATGAATTTCTTCAAGTTCTATCTCTGTGCAGCTATGTTCCTTGTAGACATATTCTTCTTCAAGGAAAGTTGCGTTCCTAGAAATAATGACCTTATGTTCTCCAATAAGATAGAAGTAGTATCCCTTAGTTTTCTTTGGATACCCCACGAAGTAACATTTCTCACTTTTAGATTCCAACTTATCAGTGAGCATATTCTTAACATATGCAGGGCACCCCCAGGGTCTCATATGTGTAAGAGTTGGCTTTTTGCCACACCATATCTCATAGGGTGTCTTTTCTACTGACTTGGAGGGAACCCTGTTCAGAATATATATAGAGGTTTGTATAGCATGTCCCCAAAGGTATGTCGGTAGAGTTGAGGAGCTCATCATAGATCGAACCATATCCAATAAGGTTCGATTTCTCCTTTCGGCAACATCATTCATCTGTGGCGTTCTTGGAAGTGTCCATTCAGATTGGACTCAATGCAGCTTTAAGTAATCTAGAAAATCCTTACTCAAGTACTCACCTCCTCGATCCGATCGAAGGGTCTTGATACTTGTTGCAAGTTGCTTCTCTACTTCTGACTTGTACTCCTTGAACTTCTCAAAAGCCTCGTATTTATGTCTCATAACATACACATACTATACCTTGTGAAGTCGTCAGTAAAAGTGATGAAGTATGGAAAGCCTCTTTTAGCTTAAGTCGAGAATGACCCGCATACATCAGTATGGACCAACTCAAGCACCTCATTGGCTCGCACACCTTTCCTAGAAAATGGTTTATTAGTCATCTTTCTTCTCAAGCAAGATTCGTAGTTACCATAAGACTCCAAGTCAAATGGTTCGAGGTAGTCTAACTTCCTAAATCTTGCTATCCTTGATTCGTTAATATGACCAAGTATGAAGTGCCATAGCTAGGTAGAGTTTCTATTACTTGTCTTGGCTCATTTATTTTGTACATTGAATATCTCTCAACTACAGTTCAGTGTATATAATCCATCCACAAGAGGAGCAGTTCCATATATAACATCATTAAAAGACAGTAAGTGACTGCCATTATAAATATACGAGGAAAAACCCTCCATGTCCAACACTAGGATAGAAATAATATTCCTCGTTAACGAAGGAACATAAAAACAATCATTCAACACTAAACAATAGCCGGAAAGTAAATTTAATCTATAAGTCCATACGCGCCCAGCATCCACTCGTGCTCCATTTTCAATGCGTAGGTCTACATCTCTCGATCCAACCTTCCTGCTATTAGTTAGCCCCTGCACATTTGTACAAATGTGTGAGCCACAAGCGGTATCCAATACCCATGAATGAGAGTTATTTATAGACATATTTATTTCAATAACGTACATACATTGTCCACTAAAGGCAGGAGCACCTGGTGTTTTTCCTCCTCCTGATGCCGTGCAGTCCTTTTTCCGATGCCCCTTCCTATAGCAGTTGAGGCATTCATCCTTAGCTGCGCTCACCTTCTTCTTCACACTTCCCTTAAGCTTCATAACTGAGGGCGCATCGATTGCCTTGCCCTTCTTCTTCTGACATTCCTTGCCTTTTGGCTTGAGTCGGCTAAAAGAGCTCACCATGAGCACAACTTTGCCTTTGGAAGTGGAGGACTCAAAGGTATTGAGCATGTTGTGCAGCTCCGGCAAAGTCGCCTTCGTTCCATTCATGTTGAAATTCACTATGAAGTTCTCAAAATAACGAGGGAGAGAGTTCAGGATGAGGGTGATAGTGTCATTCTTTTCAAGCTTCGTTCCAATCGAAGCAAGCCTTTCTATCAACCTTATCATTTTCAACACGTGTTGTGAGACCGAGCCCCCTTCATTGAGCTTACACTTGAAGAGTTCTATTAGCAACTCATATTCCATTGTGTGTGATTGAGAGTCATAGAGACTCTTCAAGTGTTCTAGCATCTCATTTGACCCCATGTTCTCATGATGTCTCTGAAGTTCCATAGACATGGAAGACAACATTACGTATTGCGCCGAAGTGGCATCATCTAGATGTTTCTGGTAAGCATTTTTATCAAAAGAGGCATATTCGTCAGAATCTGTCGCATGGACTGTTGGAAACACCGTGTCCAACACGTATTCTATTTTCTCTTGTCTCAATACTATTCATAAATTCCTTAGCCAATCAAGGTAGTTCGGTCCAGTAAGTTTATTCATCTCAATCAACATTTTCAACGACAAGCTCGGCATCTTTTATAATCTGAAGAATTCGATAGACCGGAAAGCAAACTCAAAATCTATTTCCTATTATACACATTCATTTATGCTAATCAACAAGGCTTTTTGTTTAATTAGCTCCCACTATTTTAACATATTTCTACGACCCCATTGTAGAATACATATCTATATTAATAGAGGTCATAATGGGCCAAAATCCAAGCCTATGCTATCTCCGCGTTTGCTTTGGCTGATAACTTCAACAACATATCTTGGTAGGTTCTAAACCAATTGCAAAACTTATTCGCAACTCTTGGTTAATCAAATTATTACATTTAATCTTACGTCCTTAGATTAGTCCGACACTTTGGCGCCAAGATTTGTCTAAGCAAGTCAACCCCATTACACGACTGCGTTTATGTATCTAAGCAAATTTGGCCTTTGTGAGCAAACACTTTGGTGTAAATACTCACAAAATTTTATCATTTACCTTCACATTAAAACACATCTATGTAAGAGTCTGGGTCCTCGTAGACTTAGAGCAAATGCTTTGGCATAAATACTCGTATCGCCGAAAAAGTTTTTGCACTCTAACAATTATAATGGACGACACGTTTTAATATAAATTTGTATTTAAAGTTTTGGGGAACGTTTTAATTCGGGGTTTTAACCAAGATCAACTTTTTTTATGTCATGTCCAATATGACATCTTAACATTATGCAAAACTAATAACACATATAGTTTGGGAACCATCAACCCAATATGCATGATAGAAGATGGTTTAATCAAACACCGGGCACCGCCTGCCCAGACAGTTATAGCAGACACTATTCTAGAAATGTAAATGACAAACATTTTGACATTTAACATATAAACAGTATACTTATCAAATAATATACTATATAATAATAATCTTGGGTTAAACATTCTGAACTCTGATTTTTTTTCCTGGACAGGTGAGGCCGCGGCGCTAATCATTAGCACCACGACACCACTGTGGCAATAGTCTTTCGGCTTCTGAAAAATGCATTAGCGCAGTGACGCTCCACCATGGAGCCGCGGCGCTGCAGAGGCAGAAATATTTATGCTTCTGCAAATGCATTAGCGTCGCGGCGCTCCACCATGGAGTCGCAGCGCCTGTTGTCCAATGAGTTCATGTTTTGAAATGAAGCATTAGCGCCGCGACGCTCCACTATGGAGCCGCGACGCCACCTTGAAACCCTAACAAGCGCCGCGGCGCCCTACCATAGGGTCGCGACACTCATGTCATGACAAACGTTTCTATGTTGATTCTCAAAATCGTTCGACCCCTAAATCCAATCTAGGGATCAAATCACAGGTCCTTTATTATCACCCACCATTATCAATAACGCCGATATCGACCATCATCCGTTCTTACTCGTTCTTAGCCGTGCACCGTGCAATGAGCCGGACAACGCACTTTGGCTTAGTTTGAGTTAGAGCGGAATGACTTCCTTGAGTTAGTGTAGGAGATAATTTAGGGTGAAATCAAAAGGTCAACATTCGTTCAAGACATTTAGGATTTCAAGAAACCTCGTTTTAATCCAATTTTATGTTTAACCCATATTATTATTCTATTTAATTGTTATATAACCATTTAACAGCCTGAGCTCTTGATACCATTGTAGTTTTTTGTTGGGTTCAAAACACATAAGTAAGGCACAACAGAAGTTTAAAAGTTTTATTTCTTACTTACCCCAACAATAATTTCTGGTATGGTTATACAACAATGAAACTTGTAACATAAAACATATACTTACAAGTTATAATTATCTGGAATCTTTATCAATTGTGAGGTGCACACGCGATTGCTATTCCAATTGCAAGCTCCAAGCTTCAATGTATTTCTCCTACAGAAAGCTAGGAAATTCGGCAGAGGTTCGAGAGAGTATTTGATTCTAAGTCTCTAAGTCTTAGAATGATTTTCAGAATTGGTGTGTTGAATAATGAGGTGAATGCCTCTATTTATAGTTGAAAAATAGGTCAAAACCGGATTAGGGTTTGACCTTGGGCCTGACCCAAAATTCGAGGCAGAGGCGTCGCGGCCCTAGGGTATGGGCGCCGCGATGCTCGACGTGCTCCTGCACTGTCTTGATTTATTTTTCGTTCATTCTTAATTAAATCCAAAATCCAATTTTGACTTAATTAAAATAATTATTATTCATTTAAATATCTTGATTCTAAATCGAACATTTAATTACTCTCTCAATACATCCTTAGATTGAAACGGACAATCGACATAGTGTGACCCTACATGCCTTCTTATATCGACATTAATCAAATTAAGGTTTACACGAAACTCCTAGACGGCGCCACAAGACGAACTCAATATGTGAACTACGTTTACGCGAATCCAATAAACTTAACCTTATGTGGTAAGATAAATTTCTTTCATTCACGACACACCCGATCAAGCTTAGGATTTGTCAAGTGTCTATCTAAATGACTTAATCATTGTATCTCATCTATATTAGTTGACGATTAGACCATATTCTAAATATGTCTATTGCGTTGGCCAACGACTTAGTCAACCTAATATCACTGAGAATCCGAATGTTCTCTCAAATATACATTCGAGGAATGAATCCTAATCTTGGCTCAACTACCACCTTCAATCCACATCGTAATGTACCCAATACAAGTCGTATCTCAACCTATAAGGCATTTGAGCTTAGGACAGGATCAAAGTACATTACTTTGTAGACAAGACGCGTATTGACCTCAAGTCTAAGGATTTCTATCTCTCACACGCTGATCATACTTTAGACAAGTATAAAAAACAGTATATCAGCAGGGTATACCAATACTTCTAAAGTATCCATGTGTCCGTCACGAGTAACCATTACTTGTAGCAGGTGAGACATACTACATCCTCTAAGGATGTGATGCAGACCACATGTCGACTTATCACATATCATCGATATCTCATTCTCGATGATCATTAGTCGAGACTATTTTAAGAGTTACGCTTTATCATGAATATCTCACTCTATTAATGACAACGTAAGCTCAAGGGATGCACATTAATGAATAATTACAAACAATTAAATAATAATTCAATAATTACAAATGCCAAAATCTCCACTAATAATAATATAAATGTGTATAAAGTACATTTGTCCTAATACAGATTGTCTCTATGACATAAATATATTTTCAATTTTCAAGTATTGCAATGTAATGATGCTATTCTTCACTCTATCTTGCTTCTCCGTTGAAAATAATTAGTGGCAATCTGATTATGGAAATTTAGAAAATGATAGTACTTTTTATCTTGTCTTCCATAAGAACTCCAATAATAATGATATACCCATAGAACTAAAAACAAACCCTTGTACTTTATGTCTACTAAACACCCATATAAAATAAAACGAGGAGTAGAATTGATCGAAGACGAAAAAGATAGCAAATTACAGTAGAGACGTGCATTAATCTATATAAAAAAAATATTTTGACCTTATATATGATATATTTTTTCAACATAAAAGACAGCAATTTATATTAATGGCGAAGGCGGAAACTTTATTCAGATATATAGGAGCGGTTCAAGCACATTAGGGGCCTAAAGACATAGTTTAATGGGAGGCCTTGTAGGAATTTAGTAGATCAGTTGATTAACTATCTAAACTTTCATCTGGTTGGTGAAAGTTCAAATTCTCACGTCGTAATCTCCTCCCATTTTCCCTTATCCTACCCCCTATATAATAAAAAATGTGAGAGGCCCTAAATTAAAAAAAATCTAATATATATTTCGATTTAAAGTCTTTCCTTCTAATATTTTGAGATGCCAATATATGAATTATTATTTTAATAGTCGATTTATCTAATAGTTTTTTTCAATTGATAATATAGTCAATTCATTTAATCTTTATGAGATATTATTAATCTTAGGTAAGATTTTATCAATTTTAATTTTTTTTAAAAAGCTTTCCGCTCGGGCAACTATTATAAAATTGTTAACATCATTCTATAAGCAATACAAACATTTGAAAAAGTATCAAGCAAATTATCTTCTACTTGTATGATTTCTCTTAACAATCTTCTACTTGTATGATTTCTCTTAACATTTTTAATTTAAAAAATAAGTCTAGATCATTAATCTCAGGGCGAGGGAGTGACTACTAAGTTTTATACAACATTCAACGTTAAGGCAATATTTTAATTTTTTTATCATCTAATGATCTCAATTTTTTTACCACCCAAGAAAATTCGCTTCAATTTTTTTATTGTAAACTTTTGCTAACTGAATTAACAAAAAATAACACATTATACCAAATAGTCATACCCAATAAAAATTCAAAATTATCAAGTTCGGATATTGCTAAACAATTAGCTTTACTTTTAGTTTTTGGTTCCTCACTAATTTATACTAATTTTAATAAAAACATCTCTTATCGATGGAGTTTAAAATGTTATTGCTTTAATATTTTCAATACGACTTGCTTATATGTTTGTGACAATGATTTAAGAGTAAGAATGAACATGCTATTCACATTTTAAA
This sequence comes from Anisodus acutangulus, assembly GCA_029783415.1. Lineage (NCBI taxonomy): Eukaryota > Viridiplantae > Streptophyta > Magnoliopsida > Solanales > Solanaceae > Anisodus > Anisodus acutangulus. The sequence goes on from CM056495.1 coordinate 50,891,376, forward strand.
AATTAGTGGCAATAATTATTTTATTCACAGTTAAAAAATTATTTTATCTTTTATATGAAAAAGATTAAAGTACTCATTCCCTCCGTCATATTTTAAGTATTTTATTTTTCTTTTTAGTCTGTCTAAAAAAGACGTCTCTTTCCACATTTAGTAAGTTGACAATTCAAAGATCATACATAATAAGTTTATAACTATAAGATTAAAGATCATTTTAATACATTATACACATATTTAATTAAGACCACAAGATTCAAAAAATTATATTTTTAAGCTCCTATCTAATCAAAACTAAACTTACATTGATACGAAAGGAGTAATATTCTTTTAAAGAAAACTTATAAACCTACCATTGCTAAAAATGGAGCACCTAAAATTGGAGGCCTAAAGCACCGCTTCATTAGCTTCACCTTAGAGCCAGCCATGCAGACATACATCATCTACTATATAAATGTCAAAAATATATCTTTAACCCTTATATGTACGTTATGATTTTTCGATATACAAGGTTCTATGAACACTTTCACTTCTCTAGCTCCGCCATACTAAGTAATAGTAGTAAGTTAGTAACTATAATTACAACATTAATAATAATAATATATCTAATATAATCTCATAAGTGAGATCTGGGAAGAATAGGACGTAATCATGCCATACTTTGCCTTTGATTATCCAAATACAAAAAGAAACTCCAATAATCTCACATCCAAACACACCCTTATTAAAAAAAAAGAAGAGACAAAACACACACAAATAGTCACACTAAAGTCCGTACAAAGTCGTATATTCTTAAACCCACATTTCATTTTTCACCACTACACTTTTGTCAGCACTCACCGCCGTCCTCCTCCTCGCAAAAAAAATGAACCACCAAAACCACCACCGTCCGACCACCAAAAGAACCGGTGGAGGAGGAGATCCAACAACAGTACTCCAACCAGGTCAAGTAAATTTCCGCTTACTCTGCCACGTCAACAACGCCGGCGGAGTAATCGGAAGCTCCGGCAACGTAATCAAGAACCTCCAAACTCAAACGGGTTGCAAAATCCGGTTCGAAGACCCGTTACCGAATTGCCATGAACGGGTCATCAACATAACTGGTGACTCAAATATAGATAAAAAAATAAGAATAAATTATAATAATAGTGAGGTAGTGGAAGTTTCTAGAGCACAAGAAGGTTTGATTAGGGTTTACGAAAGGGTATTGGAGGTTGAAGGGAATGATGGTGGGGTACTTGGGTGTAGATTGCTTGGAATTAAGGGTCAAATTGGAGCATTAATGGGAAAAGGTGGGACTATTGTTGATGGTATAAGGAAAAGTACAGGGGCCAAAATTAAGGTTTTGAAAAAAGAGCAGCTTCCAAGTTGTGCTCTCCCAGAAGAAGAATTAATTCAGGTGGGGCATGTTATAATGAGTTTGAATTTTTGTCTATTTGGAGATATTAATGCGTATTCTATGTTCATATTAGTTCGGTGTTTGTATTACTGTTTGTTGCTTCATTTACTTTGTATCTTGCTATTTTGTTGTTAATGTGTTGTAGATATTTGTAGATATCAAGGGGAGATTGGCCTAACCGGTAAAGTTGCCTCCATGTAACCAGGAAGTCACGGGTTCGAGCCGTGAAAATAGACTTGTGGTCCGGCCCTTCTCCGAACCCCACGCGTAGCGGGAGCTTAGTGCACCAGAGTGCCCTTTTAGATATTAATGTGTTGTATTCAATGCTTTGTATTATTATCTGTTGCTTCATTTGCTTTGTATATTGCTATTTTGCTGTTATATGTTCTTGCAATCCTGCTTCAAAAACTAACGAGTGAGTTCCGTATAACGTCTAACCTTATTTGTATGAAATTTAAACCAAATTAACCTTTATTTGATAACATTTCAACTATTACTACTACAACAACTACACCTCGTTATATGAACCCCACCCTACTGTCCATGTCGTTTCATTTAAGCTCATCTCAATCCAATAATAGTAATGAAAGGAGCTTAAATATAGCTATTTATTTGGACTTTTATTTATTTGGAGATATTAATGTGTTGTATTCAATGCTTATATTAGCTTGGTGTTTGACATGAATTTTTTTAGTTTGATTAGTGATTGTATGATAGTGAGACTGAGAGAACCCGAATATAGAAGATTTATATAGCAATTCGGACTAGTTTGAGATTTAGACGTTGTAGTTCTATCGATGACATTTCAAGTCCTGCAAATGCTTAGTATCAATACAAACTTAGCTAAAGATAGGGCAAATGGAAGAAAAAGATCCATATAGGTGATAGCTACTAGCTGAGGATGGGTTTTAGACTTATATGGAACTTTTATTATTAATGGTATTAGTATTGTTCATTTATATTTTTGACGTATTTTTCACTTTATTTTATTCATTATGATGATGATATGAGGTGATCTTAAATGAAGAAATGATGATTCATATAGCTGACCTCAATTTGTTTGGGACTGAAACATAGTTGTTACTGTACTTCTATTGACACTTCAAATTTGCTTTTGATAGTAAGTTTAATGTGTTTGCTGCTACCAACTTTTCGATGTTAACTAACAACAAACAACGAACCCAGTGTGGTCCCACAAGGTGGGGTCTGGAGAGGGTAGGATGTACGCAGACCTTACCTCTACCTTTGTGAGGTAGAGATGCCGTTTCCGGTAGACCCTCGGCTCAGAAGAAAAACTTTTCGATGTTAACTAGAATGAAATATAAGGTCTGTCGGACTATTCTTTTGAGCCTGGTGAGAATGGTAATAAAATGTGGGGAATGTAGCTCAGATGGTAAAGCGCTCGCTTAGCATGCAAGAGGCACGGGATCGATACCCCACATCTCCAAACTTGATGTTTCCTTATAATAAAAGAATGGTAATAAAATGTGGTTTGACTAAAGGTGTTTTCTGGTGTGGCTGCCTCGCCTGTGTTGACCTCTTGCCTTACGGTGGGATGCAGGGGGAATCTTGTAAATTTGGTAATCTTTGAGGTAAATCAAAGTTCCTGATATTGCTGCCACATGTTTGACAGCCACATAAGAAAAAAAAAGTAAGAAAGAAAGGAAAATCCTTGAAAAAGAAAGGAGGGAAAGGCTATGTTTTCTCTTTAAGTGAAACTAATGGGATGAATATCGCAACTCGAGTGTGGAATCAAAACTTAGTGCGTGAATTGACGCGCGAGTTGTGAGTGGTAGTTATTATTTGTTGAGGTGAAATGAATTACTTACTAGATCTGGAAGAATGGAAGCATGTCCCATTGCATCCTTTTATACTATTTTCTTGTGTCCTTTTTAATTATTTCTTTTTGCAAATTTGGTTTACGTCTCATGTAGTGGAGAGCAAGTTGATAAATCAGAAAGGAATTCCTTACTCTGGTGATACTTTTTTCCAAATCTATCTTATGTATGGAAAATTGAGATACATTTGGATGTGGCCAATGAAGAGATTTTCTTTGTAGGGGAAAAATATGCATTTGATTTATTCTATCTCTAAGTGATTATTTAAAACAATGCAGATAATGGGTGGAATTGTTGCAGTTAAGAAAGCATTAGTTCCTGTTTCTCGGCGTCTTCAAATTCGCTTACCAGCTGAGAGAAAAACAGCCCACGTTACTTCAAATGGTTCATTCTATGAACAGCCTGCGGACTTTCCTTTGGATACCAAATCCTCGCCGAGAAATGCCGTTAATCATTCTTCAGTAGCCCATTCATTGTCATCCGATGTTGATAGAGTTTTGAATCTGGATGCTGACAGTGGTCAAAGAAAAGTAATCTTTAGATTGCTTTGCTCTTATGTCTCTGCTGGAGGCGTGATTGGCAGGGGTGCCAATAATGTCAAAGCTCTAGAGAACGATACTGGAGCTTCTATAAAGTTTTCCACTTCAATAGCAAGGTCAAAAGAGCGTGTTGCCACCATATCTTCACTTGAAGTTCAGTGACTATCATTGCTTCCTCATTATTTAACTTCTAGCCATGCAATGTTTTCCATTACAACTCTGTCTTCTCTAACTGTTTTGAGATCTTCTTTAGAACCGGGACCCACTGTACTCGCCTGCACAAGTTGCCACAGTTCGAGTGTTTGAAAGATCTGTAGAAGTTAGCCGTGAACATGGACACATTAAGGGTGGCTCAATAAGTGCAAGAATCTTAGTTGGGCTGCATGAAATTAAATGCCTCCTCGATGAAAGGGGAAGAGTTTCGTCGGACATAGGTTCCTCGATGGGGGTTGAAGTACAGCTATTGGGTGCAGAGGACGCTCCAAATTGTGTGGAGGATGATAAAGTAGTGCAGGTATGAGTCACACTATTGACAATTCTGTCCTTTATGTATTTTGTGACGTTAAAATAACTAAATCTGGGTTGTAACCTATGTTAACCAATAATAAAATGGGGAAAGAACAGTATAAAATGTCTGATTAAATCTCAAATACAACAATCTCAAACTGGAGAATTAGGAATAAAAATAAGGGCAAGTTTCACATCAGGACGGTCGGCCAAAAATAATTACATTCGTCAGCCAAATATACAAAATATATAATATGTATATTTTATGTATATGATACATTGATATACAAACAATATACATTTGTTGGCTATTTATGTCAATTTCCCTAAAAAGTATTACTAATCCTGTTGCACTTGTATCTTGTAATTGTGTTATACAAAACATGTTCAAGTCTTATCAAGAGATTCATTACAGTTGATTGAGTTTTATGAGCATCGGCGTATACTGGCTTAAATAAGGAAGTTGTGACGACGATTAACCGAATGTATTTGAAATTCTAAGTTTTACTTGTGCCAAATAATCAAACAAATCTTAGGCTTTAGATATGGTGGAGTAACTTCATACAATTAAGTTTTCAGTATTCATTAAAATGCATCAAATACAGTTTAAGCATATTCATTAGACGTACCAAGGAGTGCCTGGGAGTAATTGGTAAAGTTGTTGTCATGTGATCATGAGGTCATGGGTTCAAGCCGTGGGAACAACCTCTTGCAGAAATGTGAGTTAAGGCTGTGTACAATAAACCCTTGTGGTCCGGCCCTTACCCGTACCCCACGCATAGCGGGAGTTTAGTGTACTGGGCTGGCCTTTTTTTTATTAGACGTACCACATACAACTGAATTGTCTGCATATTCTTTTTTGTTGTTTACGTACTTCAGGTGTATTCAAAACATCGAACCAAGTGAATTTAATCTCAATTGATACATAGCTTCTAAATTATGTAATAATAATCAAATATTGAAACAACTATACCAAGATCCAACTAGCTGGCAAAACACAATAATATACTTAAATGCTTTTAACTTTCCTGCATTTAATGCATTGCAGGAATAAATTTATACCTAGTCTTCTTCCGGTCTATTTAGTAGTTTTCGCATCTAACTGGAGTACTAGACTCCCTTGCTGCCGCATTTCCAGTTTAACAAGTTGAACTTTCAGTCTGGTCTATAAATATTAAATACCTATCAATTATCATATTCTTATCCTAGTTCTTTTGTCAAACTTAAACTATTAATTCCCTTGGAAACAATTTCCTTAACCAAAATCAATCTGCAGTGATGCGTTCATTATCAATAATCATTAGTTACATTAACCAAGGAAAAAAAGGGCAGCCCGGTGCACTAAGCTCCCGCTATGCGCGGGGTCCGGGGAAGAGCCGGACCACAAGGGTCTATTCTACGCAGCCTTACCTTGCATTTCTGCAAGAGGCTGTTTCCACGGCTTGAACCCGTGACCTCCTGGTCACATGGCAGCAACTTTACCTGTTACTCCAAGGCTCCCCTTCATTAATCAAGGAAACTAAGCTGAAAATTTATTTGTAAATATAAAGCTTGAAAATTGAACTGATGGTGTGTGTCTGTCTGTGCGTGTATGAATATGTTTGTGTCTAAGTTGTAAAAAAAAATATGTACGTGTCTTCAAAACATGAAAAAATAATAAAAAGTTCTATTGTAGTGCCGAATTGTAGATAAACTAATCTCACGCAAAAAAAGATACTGATTTTATATTAAATTAACAAAGAATGTAAATTATGTGTAATGGTAATAATTTTCTTATAAGGTAGTCTCTCCATTGCAAGTTGGATGTCCATAGTTGACTTGGCACATGTACTAACTATAACAGAACCACCATGCCTAAATCCCAATCTAGTTGGGTTCTCAGTGTGTGTGTGTGAATTCTCGCAGTCCATGTCGCTCCATTTAGACCTGTAGTAGTCCTATATTTGAAGATTTAGGTTCTAGCATATATATATATATATATAGCATATATATATATATATATATAGCATATATATATATATATATATATAGCATATATATATATATATATATATATATATATATATATATATATATATATATATATATATATACAGGATTCATAGTGAACTAAACCTTGATCACAACTAATTCCTATCCTGTATATGGATTATTTTCTTCTATGCCCTATTTTTCGCCAAGCCTGCAAGGTTTCCTAGAGATTGTAGCTCTTTCAAGACAACATCATTCTATGTGATTTTGTTAGAACTATGAAGATGAAAATATGAACTCTTGAATGGAAGGTTAATGGACACCTATGGTCCATTGATGACTTTTTGGCTTTTTTCTTCCTTTTGAATAATGGATTTGGAGAAAAAGTGGGTCTTATACTCTTATGTCACTCTCTGTGGTACAAAATCCATAATAAAATGCGTAACATTTTCAAAAAGTTATCAATGGGGCCCATGTTTTAAGCTATTAGTTGCAGAAGGCTGAGACAGGGCCTCTAATGATTTGTGATTAACTAGAAGCGAAAGTCTTAAACCAATCAAAAAACTAAAGAGGAAAGTACTTGTAACTAACATATCAGTATATTATCCTGTAAGTTTACGAAATTTTATTGAACTATTTTTGTTTTCATGTGTCGTTTATTTGCAACTGAAAGATAAAGGCGTTATTCTTCAGATTGTTGGCGAGCATGATAATGTGAAGAGTGCCCTTTTTCAACTTACTGGTAGGCTGAGGGAAACCTTCTTTTCCAGTTTGGTTTCTGAAGGAGCAGTACCTCAAATTTTTTCTAGCTCTTCGCACTCCCATAGCAGTCAACATAAAATTGGTACTAGTATGCCTTCTCCGATGGATCAGTTGTCCAGCTTTTCTTCTCTTGACCAAATGGATCACCTTGGTTTTGTGCCAAATTTTGGTCGTCCCCATACATTGTTACAAGACAAACAGGTTTGAAAGCTGTAACCTATTTGCTTTTTTTTTTCCGGTCTGGAATACCTCTATGGGGATTTAATGTTTGAAAGGTATTTATTGTGCAGTCCAAGGATAGAATGAATAGCAAGGCGGGCAAGGCGGTCAAACAAAGCATGGGTGGCTTGAAGAGTTCTCATGGTGGACGTAAGAGTGGAAGGTTTGATTTGTGACTGACATGCACAGCTATTAATTTTTTTAGGCTGAATACATATGCAGCCCCCTAAACTTGTCAATATTTTTCATTTAGACGCCTGAACTAAGCATTGTACCTATTGAGCACTTAAACTCCAGTCAAATTGTGTCTATTGAACATAATTATGACAGCAAGCCAACAATGGTTGATGCGTGTATAACTTGTCTTAAGAGAAAATGACAAAAATGGTCCCTTATCTTGAGCAGTTTGGTCCTTTTAGTTAGCCAAAAGTGAGCATTTTTGGTCTCCATCATATATTTACCAAACTATGATTGTTAAATTTAATCTGAACTGAGAAAATAGAAAATATTTAACGGGAAATCACATTTCGGAGTACAGATTTTGTAGCTATGTTATTTCTGGTCTATTTCAAGAGTGGTGCAACTTTTTGAGATATAATTTGTGTTATTTTTTGTCTAATTTTTTGTGTTTGGTGTAGTTTTTTATGTTGCGGTTTCTGGATTTTTGATGGAATTTTTTAGTGTTTCTGGTTAGTTTTTTCTTTTTATTGTTCCGTTTAAATTTTACAAACGACAGTTGGGTAAATATTTGACGGAGTCCAAAAGTGTTTACTTTTGGCAAACTTAAAGGACCAAAACTGCTCAAGTGATACTTAAGGGACTATTTGAACCTACTACCAAAGATAAGGGACCATTTGAACCTACTACCAAAGATAAGGGACCATTTTTGTCATTTTCTTTGTCTTATAATGACCACTTGATACCTGACAATTTTGTTTTCCACAAGCAAAAACTTAAGTAAAAGGAAACATGCGCTATTTCTTATTCCTCGGAGGTTATATATACCTGCATTGTGATGTGTCTTGCTCTTCCATTGGCTGAGCAGGATGGATAAGAATGGGGCAGCAAAAAAAACCGTCGTGATTACTGTTTCACAACAAAAATTTGGTGCTGTTTATGGAGAGAATGGTTCCAATTTGGCTCGTCTGAAAGAGGTAAACTCAACACCCTCCCAAAAAGAAAAGGAATAAAACAACAGAAAAAAAGGAAGATAGGGAATTAGTTGAGAGCAAAGAATGCAAAGGGAAGAGAACTAAGATGAATCGATGTGATTCCGAGCCCCAGGTTTTCTTTTTAGGGTCATAATCAAGTCAACATCATGTCATAAAACTTGCATTATTATCAACACGTTAAGTTTATGTTGATTGCATCGGTTTTCTATGTCATGGATCAGATCTCTGGAGCAGCAGTCATTCTACAAGATCCAGGTCCCGGAGAATGCGACGGAAAGGTAATCATATCTGGTGCACCTGAACAGATCCAGATGGCACAGAGTCTTCTTCATGCCTTCATCCTTTTGTAATCAAAACCACCAGCCCTCTGGATATAGACTGACCAGAATATAGGTGCTACTGTATATGTCAATGAGATTATTTCTTCGTCGTGCATTTGGTGACCTGTAAGTATGCATGCTCCATATCTATGTTGGCTAGTCTCTTGCTTTGAAAATTAGCCCTTAGACCTTGGGAAAATACACCAAATTAGTTGAAGCTAATGTGGTACTAGGCGTGGTGTACCGTCCTTTATACAAGCGAATCCGGAACGCAAACTTGATGGGTTCAACATTTAGATTTCTTAGCATTGAACCTATTGTATTTATGAACTTATGGGTTCAGATTTATAGTTGTTGAAAGTCTAGTGATTTGAACGTATGTATCTACGCTGTGTGTTGAAACTGTTGGTTCAGTTAAACCACTCAACCCATACTCCATTTGGCTCTGATCCTTTTATATCTGTCTGTGATAACTTGGTCTTAATATAAAACCTTCATCACTGGGTGCGAATTGATTCTTGATGTTCGTATTGTTAATGTTTTTTCAAGTAATACAGTCGGCAAAAATTGCAGAAGACGGTATCTGCTAATTTTGTTTTATTTTCTTGTATGGCAACAACCTATCTCACTAAAAATATGATGCAAGAAACAAATATCCTCCTTTCTGTATGATCATAAAAGAGTAGTAGTTACATACATTACTAGAGCTTACTATTTGACTATAAATTTAGTTATTATTGTAGATTAACTCGAGCTCATTGTAGACTTGTAGTAACCTATAAATTAAACTTCAAATCCTAAATCCGTCTTTGATTTTATGTGAGTATGGTTTGTTAGGGATGTTTGGATAAAGGGGAATATGGATATGGTTAATAGCATTGAGGATATTCCTCCCCCTCCCTATATTTAGTGACAAAATCATTATATTTTCTACGAGTATTTCTTATTTTTTTCTTTCGTTATTTTGACATCCATCAAAGAGTCGGAATTAAGCTGATTGAGAATGCCATCAGTCTGTTGTTGAATAAAATCTTCACTCTGTCAAAATTCATTTTATATCTTGGCATTGAACCAGTATTAGAGTACTAATAAATCAATTATTTTTATAACGCTTTCTGCATATAACTGTAAGAAACGACACTAATATACACTACTAGCACATGGGATGCATCTGATTAGTGCTAAAACAATGACACATTTTCCTGGATCTATGTTATAATCCTTCTCTTAGACTATAGAATTTAATTTACTTATACTACCATAGCTTCCTTTGGCCTTCCCAATAATGTTAGAACTGTAGCAGATATATGTCTTGATGATAAACCAGCTGCTTCAATTTGATCAAGTGGTGACCCATGATCTATGTATCTATCTGGAAGTACCATTGACCTCAACTGCAAAATTCAAGATTTTAAATTAACAATAAAAAGAGGAACAAGAAAATTAGAGAAGTCCACTTAGAGAAAAGATTCATGAATTTTATAACTTCAAATGTGTTTGGTACGATGAAAGTCATTTTCCAAAGACCTAAAAGATATTTTTCGATGTTCGGTTGGTGAATGATTTTTTTTTTTTTTTTTACAAAAGAGATATATAAGATAAACAAATAATCCTTTATGTATCTTTCCTTTTTAAAAGTCATTTTTTAATATTTAGTACTCCAAACTCTTTAACTTCAACATCCGACAACGATATGTTTAAAACAACAAGATTCAAATGACACTTTGGTACTTGACATATTTTTAGTTTAGGGTCACAATATTCAAAAGTCTAACTTACTTTTTTAAACTGTGTACAAAGGCACATCAAATGTAACGGAGGGAGTAGTATTAGCAAATCAGAGTGTAAGGATGAAACTTTTGAGTCATAAAGATTAATAATAATCTTGATAAAAAAATAATAAAGATTAATAATAATGTCCAAGTATTAGTCGCAGCTAGTAGTATGACGTTAAAGTTAAGATAGTTGTAAGAAAAATGACTTCAACTCATAGGCGAGGGAAGTCATTTTCCACCTTATTTCGATGGAAAATGTTTTGTTGCAAAATATTTTATGATAACCAAACACCAGAAAATGACTTTCTCATTGAAAACATCTTCTTGAAAAATGACTTCCGTCGTACCCAAGACAGTTTCGTAGTAACTTTTACCTTAAGGGGTCCATCCAAAATACTGTTTAGGCTTAGGAAATGAGACACATGAGAGCCAAATCCTCCAATAGATCCTTCTTCAACAGTGATCAAGATTTCATGTTCTTTGGCTAATCTCCTAATAAGATCAGCATCCAATGGTTTGCAGAACCGAGCATCAGCTACTGTTACTCTAACATTATGGGAATTTAGGATATCTGCAGCTCCCAAACATTGTTGTACTATGGAACCATATCCTAAAATGGCAACCCTTTCACCTTCTCTCAGTATTCTTCCCTTTCCAACCTGTTGATATTACAGTACATACAAAAACGCTAACGGAATTTAGAGCCAATTTAACTGATCGAAAGTAAGAGTGGCCAGTGGGCCGGGCTCGGATCTGACGGGCTGGCCCAGCGGGGCCGGGTCGTCGCGGACGGAGAAGGGGTCAGGTCGGTCGGGCTCTGGCGTGGATCTGGAGCAGTCCCGTCTCATCCCGATCCCGATCGGTCGGGTCGGGCTTTCGGGCGGATACGTATGGTTTTCCTTTTTTTTATTTATTAAAATAACATATGTATAAAAACTCAATAAACAAAACAAGATAGTGTAATAAAAACATCCCGGCCGCTTTTGTGCCTCTTATATTATTTAATGACATATGATTTTTTTGTAATACAAATACAATTGTAAATTGCAACTTTGTGGTGTTGTCCAAAAAGTTGCAAATTACATAATAAAATTACAATTAAAAAATTACATTCTCAAAAACCTTTATTTCTAATTGCTTGATGATTTCATGTGGTTCTTCTACAATTGGTATTTGTTGGTCAAATTGATCCACGCCGCTCCACTACCTTTGCTAAGATTTTGTTGTAGCTTTCATCATCTTCTTTCGTTGATCTCCGGTTGACCAGACTTTCTCCGCCTCCGCCAGATCCAATCTCAATAATACCGCAATTTCCAAGTTGTCTCCCACAATGAAAGTGTCCTGTGGTCTCCTATTTGATATCCACTGCAGAAAAGCGCCAGATTTAGGCAATGACGACGCTTGAATGTTCAAAACATCTTGTGGAATTTTCTATAAGGTAGTCCACAATCATGACAAAATTTTTATATTCTTTCTCGTTGTACTTTATTACTTTTAAAATAAAGTTTATAGCAAATTGTATTTTACTAAGAATGTCTTCAAAAAGTGATAGACCATCCTTTACAATTAAGTTATATATATGGCACGCATTTTATATGAAAATGGTCCAAAAGATGGAGTTAAACTATTTTTTAAAATTGTAATTGCGTAATTGTTATTAGAAGCGCGTTATCTAATGTAATAGTCATAATTTTATCGGTAATTCGTAATAATCAGCACACTTGATAAATATTTTTCTCAATAAAAGTACCAAGTGTGCCTATCATCTATATATCTATACGCTAAAATACGCTTTTTGCATAGACCATTTATAATCTATTCCAATGACAAGCCATTACAGCTTAAATAATCATGGTCGTTACTACTACGACCTATATCGACGTGATAGATACTTTGCCATTAAAATGATATAAGAAAACGTAAATATTGTTGATATTCATGTGCTAATTTAAATACATCTCTCTTATGATTGATCTAGGAAACCGTTAAAAGCGAGGATTATATATATCTCTAATGTAATGAATAAAACCGGGAGATGAAGGAAATGAAAAGGCAAACCCTCCACAAAGAATTAATTTTGATATTGCTTCCTATCTCTATGTTTATTGTATTTAGAGCCTACAATTTCCCCGCCATAGGGTTAATTTGACCTCAGATTTTGGTCCTGGACAGTACGTGAGTGAACCTTGTCCCGATGGAGCTGACGCTATGCGCACCCGGTTTTGAAGCCTGGAATCGGGCATATCGAATGGGATGAGCACTTACTACGTGTCTGAATTAAACCCCGCCCCACCGTGATCTTTTCCCAGCTTTTAAATTTTAAAATATTTTTACAAATTTTACATATGGCTACTGATTCTCTACGTCCCTATCAAAAAATGTCCATGCATCCGATTTTAATGGTCGCTTTCTTTGGACCTCGCTCATACTAGGGAATAGGAGGTATTTTTAAATGAAGGTGCACTAGGGTGTGTTCATCAACATTAGCTGGTATATCATCTAGATCATCGCCTAAATTAAAGTCTTCTTGAGTTCCAAAATAGCTCTAGGTCTAAATCTAATGGTATTGTAGAAAAATGTTGAGTATCAACAAAATCATCCTGTGTAGGAATAAGATGACTAGAAGAAGTACCTTGCCCTGGTTGCTCTACTAGAAAAGCACCCTTACTCCTTACCCTTAAACATACCTTTTAATCTTTCTATTTTAATTATGATAATAAATAATTAAAGACAATAAAATTAAGTGCGCTAAATAAAATAAACAGACAATAATAATTTAATGAAGGAACGAATGTCAAACACGACTTAACGCCGGCGTGCAGTAATCGAGAGGTTGAAAATTGAAACTTTGCTCGATGGAAGATCTCAAACTAGTTGCCAACTTCACTCCCAATTCCCAAATGAATAAATAAAATTGAATATTTAGCAAATAATGTAGACTTATAGAGAGATATATTGAGAAATTAGAGAGATTGTAGGAAGATTTGTAAAGATGAAGAGAAAATGAGTTATTTATAGTTGGAAAATTGGGTTAAAGTGTAAATATAATAACTTATGGGTTAAAAATAAATATTAAGGGGTAGGGGGTTGGGGAGGGGGTCTAAAATGGCCGATTGGCCAATCTGAGACATAATCTAAAAATTCGTTGGTGCTCTGACCATTTTTGCAAAGGAAAAAGCGGCTGGCTCTGGCCTGGATCGAGGCCAAGGGTCGGGTCAAGCGGGCCTGGGGCGGGCTCGGGTCTCGCGGGACGAGACATCATCCCGTCCCGAGTTCGAGTCCCGCCCCCGCTATTTTATTTTTGGCGGGACCGGGGCGGGCTCGTGACGGGCTCGGGTCGGGGTCGGGCCGTCCCGGCCCACTGGCCAGCCCTAATCGAAAGTAGCTGATAACCACTTAAAAGTGTTGTTTACAGATAAGCATTTACATGTTTGGATAGAGTCTCGAAGCTTATAACATGCAGTTGATGTTTTTTAAGAAAGTGTTACCTATAAATAAGTATTTACATGTTTGGATAGAGTGCTGAAGCTTATAACATGCAATTGATGTTTCTAAAGAAAGTGTTGATAGATACTTTTTCTATCAAAATGACTAAAATACCCTTAATTTCCTTCAAAGGTATAAATATCAAGGAGATGGACGAAGGGCGGAAAAGAAATAGAGAGGGGATTGGGGGTTTTGCAAATACTCCTTCTGTCCCAATTTATGTGACACAATTTTCTTTTTGGCCTGTCCCAAAAAGAATGTCACCTTTTATTTTTAGAAACAATTTCATTTTAAGAGATGATTTACAACCATACATTTATATAAGAATTGTTTTGGATCACACATTTTAAAAGTCTTTCTTTCTTTTTAAACTCCGTGTCAAGTCAAATTGTGTCACATAAATTGAGACGGAGGGAATATTAGGGATGTGATGGTAAAATCTTGATCAAATCAAAGGTGTTCATACGCTGAAAGTTCATAAGTTAGAGTGACCAACTTATGCCGTTTGGCTTATGAGCACTTTCTGTGTTTATTTTAAACGCGTAGATAAGCAAAAAAGTGCTTATAAGCTGGCTTGATTAGCTTATGAGATTATACGAACACCCTTTTAGGCATTTTTATTGAGATGTTACTAGAGTTGAATTAGTAGTGAATTTGTACCTCAATTGGTATTCCCTTATTGTTAGGAGGAAGAACTGCACCAATTCCATTTCCTCTAGGAAATCTGAAGCAACTAGGCCTATCATCAATAGCTGCTGCTGTTGAAACCATATGCATTAGCTCTGCTTCGTCCGATGGAGCCATGACTACCATATTAGGCAAACAAGCCATGTACGCTACATCGAATGCACCACAATGTGTTGGACCGTCCGCACCAACCAAACCAGCTCGGTCCATTGCAAACCGGACAGGTAACTTCTGAAGATCCACATCGTGCACCACCTTTTTCCACAATTATGCAATGTTAGTACAACAATCCGAAAATGCCGAACTTATACTGTAGGTCTACCAATTTCGTCGCTAAATTGCTTGTAGCTAACAAAATCTTTTGATAATACGTTGCTAATCCATCGATAAATAGGATTAGCGACGGATTTTGATGTTTAGCTACATAATTTGTTTGTTGAAAATTCCTGTTCTTTTAGTAGTGAGAGTGCTTCAAATGTTACCATTCATTTACAACCTGTTTGGAATTGTTGTTTCCTATCATTTCATACTGTATTTTATTGTACTTTATTGTGTTCTCAATTACATGATCATAGCCTCGTTGTAAGAACGAGGAATAGATATCACAGAACGGTTTTAGCCCTTCTGTAGCTAAGCCGGCTGTGAAGGTAACTGCATGTTGCTCAGCAATGCAAACATCAAAACAACATTCCGGGAATTGTTTTTGGAAATAATTAAGGCATGTTCCCCCACCCATTGCAGCATGGATAGCAACAATCTTGTCATCATTTTCAGCGTCTTTAATCAGTGATTCAGCAAAGTATTGAGTATATGAACGCGTAGACAACTTGGCCTTAAATTGCTTTCCTGTTTTCGGATCAAACTGTGCCACCCCTAAAAATTACAAACGAACAAATCTCAGTTTTTCCGAATTTTTACATGTTATCTTTTTTTTTTATTTGCCTTACCGTGCATTTTATCGGATGCTGCTTCTGCTGGTGGATAGCCTTTTCCTTTCTCTGTTACTATGTGAATTAGAACTGGCCCTGGTGCAGGCATTGATTTTACTTTCTTTAAAATAGTTATCAAATCTTCGATATTGTGTCCGTCTACTGGATCGATATAATACAATCCGAACTCCTCAAAAAGAGTCGAACCAGAAGCACCAATCATTCCCCTTGCATATTCATCTACTTTAGCTGCAACTTCATGTGCTAGAGCTCCAATTTGCTTTGTTATACTCTTAAAAAACACATAAAAAGAACACTTTAACATCTTTTCCTAATTTCAGTCCTTGAATACGACTATAAGCACTACAAAAAAATCTGTAATTAGCTACGAACTTCACCGCTAATTTAGCTGTAGAATTTGTCCGTTGCTAATTTCTTTTTTTTTTTAGTAGTGAAGTAAGCGAAATAATGAATTTGATATACCTTTGCAGCCTCGCGAAGTTGTCTGAATTTACGACTAGCTTGGAGTTTGCTTAAGGCACTGCTGAGGGCTCCAACTGGAGTTGCGGGTCCATCTAAGGTTGCGGTTGGTAAAGAAACTTGTTCATTATCATTCAATATGACAATAAGGTTCGCGTCAAGGAACCCTGCGTTATTCATGGCCTCATATGCTTGTCCTGCAGTCATGGCTCCATCTCCGATAACAGAAATGACATGGTTGTTTTTTCCTAAAAGATCTCGAGCAACCACCATGCCTGCAACACATCATTGAACCTAAATAAACTCCAAATTTACTTAGGATTCATTTATTTTTAAAAAATAGTGATAATTTGTGACAACTCACGGGCCACTCACAGTTGAACTCAAAAAGGGGTTCGCCGTGAAGAGCGAACCTCACATTGGAATGGGAGGGAAAAGTTAGGAATCATTAAGACTGATCGGGAATTCAACTGTTGATCCACCTTTTAGATTAAAAAGGGGACAAAACCTTGAGACCCCAAAAGGTGAGTCATAGTGGACATTACTTAGGCAGTTGAACCTGAACCCTTACAAAGTTTTGTAATGTGACTAAAAGGGGGATTTATCAACTCTTTTTCCTAGTGAAGGTTTGTAAAAATTCACATACCGCTGACAATTGAACTCAAAAGGTGATTAATCTCGCCTTAGACAAATCCTACATCGAGACGGGATGATAAAATTCGGGGACCATATAAGGCGGGATCAAGAATTCAACCATCCAATGGGACAAAAACATAAGGCCCCAAAAGTTGAACCTGGATCCTTACAAAGTTATAGTAATTGGACTGGAAATATTACCTAGACCAGCGGAGATGCTTGTTGAATTATGTCATGTGTTAAGAATATAATCAAATATTAAAAATATAATCAAATATTAAAAATGTGTTCTATCTAGGGCTGGCCAGTGGGCCGGGACAGCCCGACCCCGACCCGAGCCCGTCCCGAGCCCGTCCCGGTCCCGCCCCGACCCCGCAAAAAAAATAAAATAAAATACGGGGGCGGGACTCGAACTCGGGACGGGACGATGTCTCGTCCCGCGAGACCCGACCCCGCCCCAGGCCCGCGAGACCCGAGCCCGCCCGAGCCCACCCCACCTCGACTCCCGACTTTTTTGAAATGGCCGTTGCACCAACGACCATTTTAGATTATGGTCATGGCCAACGGCCATTTTAGCCCCTCCCCAACCCCTTCCCCTTACTATTTATTTTTAACCCATAAGTTATTATATTTACACTTTAACCCAATTTTTCAACTATAAATAACTCATTTTCTCTTCATCTTTCTCACAAATCTTCCTACAATCTCTCTAATTTCTCAATATATCTCTCTACAATTCTACATTGTTTGCTAAATATTCAATTTTATTTATTCATTTGGGAATTGGTAGTGAAGTTGGCAACTAGCTTGAGGATCTTCCATCGAGCAAAGTTTCAATTTTCAACCTCTCGATTACACGTCGACGTTACGTCATGCTTGGTACATTCGTTCCTTCATTAAATTATTATTGTCCTGCTTATTTAGTTTAGATCACTTAATTTTATTGTCTTTAATTATTTATTTATTTATTTATTATCATAATTAAAATGGAAGGATTAAAAGGTATGTTTAAGGGTAAGGGTAAGGGTGCTTCTTCTAGTAGGGGCAACCAGGGCAAATGTACTTCTTCTAGTCATCTTATTCCTACACAGATGATTTTGTTGATACTCAACATTTTCCTACAATACCATTAGATTTAGACCAGAGCTATTTTCTGGAACTCAAGAAGACTTTAATTTAGGCGATGATCTAGATGATATACCCACTAATGTTGATGACAACACACCCACTAGTGCACCTTCAACCGAAATACCTCCTATTCCCTAGTATGAGACGAGGTCCAAAGAAACGACCATTAAAATCGGATGCATGAACATTTTTTGATAGGGACGTAGAGAATCAAGTAGCCATATGTAAAATTTGTAAAAATATTTTAAAATTTAAAACTGGAAAAGGTCACGGTGGGACGGGGTTTAATTAGACACGTAGTAAGTGCTCATCCGACTAGGTATGCCCAATACCAGGCTTCAAAACCGGTGCGCAAACGCCCGCTCCATCAGGACAAGGTTCACATACTAATATTGTCCCGGACCAAGTACAAGGTCAAATTAACCCTATGACGGGGGGAATTGTAGGCCCTAAATACAATAAACATAGAGATAGGGAAACAATATCAAAATTAGTTGCTGTGGAGGGTTTGCCTTTTTCATTTCCTTCATCTCCCGGTTTTATTCATTACATTAGAGATATATATAATCCTGCTTTTAACGGTTTTCCTAGATCAACTGTTAAGAGAGATGTATTTAAATTCGCGCATGAATATCAACAATATTTACGTTTTTCATTATATCATTTTAATGGCAAAGTATCCATCACGTCTGATATAGGTCGTAGTATTAACGGCCATGATTATTTAACTGTAACTTGTCATTGGATAGATTATAAATGGTCTATGCAAAAACGTATTTTAGCGTATAGATATATAGATGATAGGCACACTGGTACTTTTATTGGAGAAAATATTTATCAAGTGTGCGATTATTACGGAATTACCGATAAAATTATGACTATTACATTAGATAACGCTTCTAATAACAATTACGCAATTACAATTTTAAAAAATAGCTTAACTCCGTCTTTTCCAGACCATTTTCATATAAAATGTGCGTGCCATATATATAACTTAATTGTAAAGGATGGTTTATCACTTTTTGAAGACATTCTTAGTAAAATACAATTTGCTATAAACTTTATTTTTAAAAGTAATAAAGTACAACGTAGAAAAGAATATACGAAACTCTGTCATGATTGTGGCCTACCTTTCAGAACAATCCCACAAGAAGTATCCACTAGGTGGAATTCTTTATACGAGCAACTACTTGTTGCTTATGACTATAAATTACCTATAACTTTATTTTTAACTCTCATAATAAAAAGCCACTGATATGATTTTAGATAGTGATTGGGAAAAAATTTCCGAACTTATTGTATTTTTAGAGAAATTTTTCAAGCAACAAAAGAATTTTCCAGTATATATTATCCTACTATTTCAACTATGTTATTTTATATAACTCTAATATTTTTATTACTTAGTGAATATATGGAAAAACCAAATTATAAGGCAGCTATTAAAAATATTTCTCAAAATAAAAACATTTTATTCCTATTCCCTCTATTTATATTATTGGTTCTCAGATTAAATCCTACTATTAAAATAGACGGTACTAAATCACTAATTGAAACTATTTACGATTGTATAGAAGTACTACCACCTCCAAGTCTCAAAAATCTAAATCACCCACCACCTGTTGAACAAACTAAAGAAGAAGTATTGTCTAGCGTAGAACACCAATGCAAAAATATATATAGATTTTATCAACAAGAAAATGCTAGTAACTTACCAGCTTCCATACCATCTTTTTCATCTTCAATACAACCTCACAAAGACATCTTTGTTTCGCGCTAGTATTGAAAGCCTCAGAAATAGAATGTGCGGTCGTACCTCTACTACTAACCAAATTAGCGAGTTGGATATTTTTGTTTTGCAGGGTTCTGTACCGTATCAAGAAGTTATCAATGAAGATGGACATGAAGACTTGCTGAAATATTGGAGGGGGAATGAGAAGACCTTTCCGACACTTTCAATGATGGCTCGAGATGTTTTGAACATTCAAGCGTCGTCAACTGCGTCTGAAAGCGCTTTTTCTGCAGGCAGATATCAAATAGGAGACCACAGACACTCATTAGCCGGAGACAGCTTGGAAATTGCAGTATTATTCAGAGATTGGATACGAGCGGAGCGGAGAAGGTGCGGTCAACCGGAGATCAACGAAGAAGATGATGAAAACTACAACGAAATCTTAATGTAAGGTAGTGGAAGCGGCGTGGATCAATTTGACCAACAAATACCAATTCTAACCGAAGAACCACATGAAATCATCAAGCAATTAGAACGAGGTTTTTGAGAATGTAATTTTTTAATTGTAATTTTATTATGTAATTTGTAACTTTTGGACAACACCACAAAGTTGCAATTTAGATTTTAGACAATTGTATTTGTATTACAAAAAATCATATGTCTATTAAATAATATAAGAGGCACAAAAACACCTTGGGATGTTTTTATTATACTATCTTGTTTTGTTTATTGAGTTTTTATACATATGTTATTTTTTAAAAAAAAAAAACCCGCCAGATCTGACCCGAGCCCGAGCCGAGGCCCCAGGCAGGGCAGCGGGATCGGGATCGAGCAGGACTGCTCGATCATGAAACCCGACCCACTGGAGCCCGCCATACCCGACCAGCCCGCTTCTCCGTCCCGCCCAGGCCGAGCCCGCTGCACCCGCCGGACAGAGCCCGGCCCACTGGCCACCCATAGTTCTATCTAACAGTTTAAGCTTTTAGATGAGATGGTCACACACTTTAATATGGTATCAGAGCAGGCCAAAGGTCCTGGGATCGAACCTCACCGCCACCCATTCTCAAAAAGAATTTTCACGTGCTTAGACCATGAAAAAAATCATATACACCTTCATCCCTTTTTGGAAATGGTGCTAGCCCTGATGTCTTTCTAATTGTATCCATTTTAGACCTTCTTCCTGTTAAGATTTTATGTGCATATGCCTGCAATTATTTTGACCACTTCAATTTCCATTACATATAAAAATATGGGATTTTTATGGGAAATAGCTCAAATATGCCATTAAACTATCAGAAATGACTTATTTATGTCATTCATCAATAGTTTGACTCATTTAGACCATCGTTGTTACCAAAATGGCTCATCCATGCCATTTTTCATTAACCCCAGTTTTACAATATCATTTTTCATTAATACTGGCGTTAATGAAAATTGACATGGATGAACCATTTTGGTAACGACAATGGCATAAATGAGCCAAACTATTAACGAGTGGCATAAATGAGTCATTTCTGATAGTTCGATGACATATTTGAGCTTTTTCCCTTTTATTATTGTTCAGGAAAAGAAAAAGAATAAAGATTTATTCACCTGATGACCAACATCCCATATAATTTTATCATCAGGAGTATCAAAAACATGATCCAAAGCCACAGTTAAATCCACTACACCTAGACTTGAACTCAAATGGCCTCCTGTCTTGGCCACTGAATACACAATTTATGCTCTTACTTCTGCAGCTAATTGTTCAAGGTCCTGTGTTTTTTGTTTGAAAAAATGCAAATAAAAAAATGATTAAATAATCCAAAAAGGCTAATTTTTTAAGGGGTTGATTAGGAATTTACCAGTTTGGATAGATTCTTCATATGCATTGGGTAATTGATTGTATCAAGAAATGGTGTAGGTGGCTTATCTCCTGAAAAATCAATCTGCCAACTATCTTTTTCTTTGTTTCTTACTATCTTCCCATTGATTTCATCTGAACCATTCACTGAAGCTTTTACAAGAAACTGAAAAAAAGATACAAGATTAGTCGGGCCAGTGTGTTCCAGTTACCAAATGTGTTAAATATACCCGTGATATACATGGGTTTGTATACCATGTATATCACGGTTTCACAAGGCAACTTTACCATATGTGAAACCGTAATATACACGGTATACAAGCCCGTGTATATCACGGTTTTGCAACATTATTTTGATGTAAATATTGTATTAAATTAGGCTCGTACACTTACCATAATTATAGGATTCTTGTACAACTAGAATATGGTTTTGGGAGTAGAATAAGAATAAGATGTTAAATATACCCGTGATATACATGGTATTGTATACCATGTATATCACGGTTTCACAAGGCAACTTTACCATATGTGAAACCGTGATATACACGATATACAAGCCCGTGTATATCACGGTTTTGGAGCATTATTTAGATGTAAATATTGTATTAAATTAGGCTTGTACACTTACCATAATTATAAGATTCTTGTACAACTAGAATAGGATTTTGGGAGTAGAATATGAATAAAATTTTCCTAGTATGGAAAATTGTAAATTGTATATATACTCTTTCATTAATGAAAAAGTATAAAGGGATTATTTCTTTCATGGTATCAGAAGTCTAGGTTAATATTTTTCTCCCCAATTTCCGTCCACATTATGCATCGGTTTCCGAGCCCCCATTCTCTCGGTTTTCATGCCCGGCAAAGTCTTCTCTCTTCCTAAATTCTCTTCCGAAATCCCTACATCACTTCTTGCGTTTCTATTATGGCTAATAACACGTTTCACCCTGCCCTTACGGTTTCTAACATCAACAATCACATCCCTATTATTCTTGAAATAGAAAACGTCCAATACGCGACGTGGGCCGAACTGTTCAAAGTTCACACACGCTCGCATCAAGTCATCCATCACATAATCCTCGCGGCTCCTGCACATATGGATGTGCCAAAACCCGAGGATGATCCTAAGTTATGGACGACACTTGATGCTACCGTTCTTCAGTGGATTTACTCCACTATATCTACCGACTTATTGCAGATAATTATTGAACCAGACGCTACGGTGATGGATGCTTGGAATAGAATGCGTGACACATTCCAAGATAATCAAAATTCTCGTGTTGTTACCCTTGAGCAGGAATTCTCCCACGTCAATATGGAAGATTTCCCCAACGTTTCAGCATACTGCAAAGGGTTGAAAGAATTGGCGGACCAACTCCGCAATGTTGGTGCGCCCGTTACCAACGATCGTCTTGTTCTTCAGATGGTTGCAGGCCTCTCTGAGGGCTATAGTGGCATTGGTACGATTCTTCGTCAGAACAGTCCTCTTCCGTAGTTTTATCAGGCCCGTTCCATGCTCACGCTCGAAGAAGCCGACTTGGCTAAGAAAGCGGCCACTGGGGCTCCTTCTGTCGTCACGGTGGCCGAGTCTAATTTTTCTCCATCCGTCTACAACAATTTCGGCCAAAACCGCAACAACGGTGGTGGTAAAAAGGGGCAGAATCACAAAAATAATGGCAAAAACCGTGGCGAAAACCGAGGTAGAAATAATGGGGGTGGTAATGGGCCTCAGGGAAGTGGGCCGCAAGCCAACTGACCACATCCCTGGGGCCCATGGCCGTGGAACTAGGCCACACAACCCCTATTTCCCTCGAATGCCCAGCATCCTTATTGGGCCTAGTTTCCGGCTTCAACTTCCAGGCCCAATTTTGCCCAGAATCAGTGGGTACCGAGACAGGTTCTGGGCTGGGGCAGCATGCTAGTGTGCTTGGGCCTTGGCCTCCGCAAGCCCATCATGCAGTGGGCCCCACACCTACCGACATTGAAGTCGCGATGTACACACTTGGATTAAATCCGTCGGACCCGAATTGGTACATGGACATCGGAGCCACTACTCACATGGCGTCCGACCAAGGTACTCTCTCATCTTATTCCAATTTGAGAAACTCTCGTGGCATAATTGTTGGTAATGACAATTCTATTCCAATTCGTGGTTACGGTCATAAAACATTGTTTCCCCCCATCCACTTCTTATCTTGAAAAATACCCTTCATGTCCTTAACTTAATTAAAAAATTGGTGTCTATCCATAAATTCACCACTGATAATTGGGTTTCTGTTGTTTTTTATCTTTATGGATTTTCTGTGAAGGATTTCAAGACGGTGATTCCTCTCATGAGATATGATAGTTGGGGAGATCTTTATCCTATCACGCCTATAACCGGTCTCTCGAGTCAAGCCTTGCCATATACTTTTGCCGCTCTCGCTCCTTCCTTATGGCATGCATGTTTGGGTCACCCTGTGTCGTCTATTGTTTCTTCCTTACATAAAAATAATGTTATTTCTTGTAAGGGTACGCGTAGTACTCCCATTTGTCAATCTTGTTCTCTAGGAAAATTTGTTAGATTATCGTTTGTAGGCTCTACTTCTAGTACTTTAATGCCATTTGATATTATTCATACCGATTTATGGACGTTTCATGTTCTCAGTTCTTTGGGCCATCGTTATTATGTTCTCTTTTTGGATGATTATTCTAATTTTTATGGACTTTTCCATTAGCGAAAAAATCTCAAGTGTTTTACACTTTCTTAAAGTTTAGAGCTTTCATCTGTACTCAGTTTGAACGTGAAATAAAAAATATTCAATGTGATAATAACAAAGAATATGATAATGGGTTGTTTCGGGATTTTTGTGACAATAATGGGATAAATTTTCGTTTCTCTTGTCCCCATACGTCCTCACAAAATGGGAAAGCCGAACACAAAATTCGTATCATTAATAATATTATCCGAACTTTATTAGTCCATGCTTCCTTACCTCCTTCATTTTGGCATCATGCTCTACAAATGACTACATATCTTCTTAACATACTTCCTACCAAAGGTTTGACATATTCATCCCCCCTTCAAATCTTATATAATAAGACTCATTCGTATTCCCATCTTAGGGTCTTTGGGTGCTTATGTTATCTACTATTTCCGTCCACAACAATTAACAAAGTTTAGGCCCGTTCTACCCCTTGTGTATTTTTGGGTTATCCGTCTAATCATCGTGGTTACAAATGTAATGATTTATCGTCTAATAAAATCATCGTTAGTCGCCATGTTATTTTTGATGAAACCCAATTTCCGTTTGCTAAATTAAGTAGTCCTGTGCCTAGTTCGTATAATTTTTTGGACGACGTCGTCTCCCCGTATGTTATCCACCATTTTTCGGACTTGTCCCGCGCCCAAAATCCACCATCGGGCCCACTGCCCGCTGGACCTACTGTTCCGTCTAACCCCACTGTTTCCACTTCAGCCCCAGTTTCGGTAGTTGGGCCAGCTGCCCAGCCCAATACCATCCCTGGTCCAGTCACTGTTTCGGCCTCTCCTCTTTCTAGTGTTGGGCCAGACCGGTCACTCGTAGTCACAGACCGGTCACTCGTAGTCAACTGGGTATTTTAAACCAAAAAGACATTTTAATTTAAATTCTAATGTTCTTAAATCTCCCTTACCTCGTAACCCATTGTCCGCCTTAAATGACCTGAATTGGAAATTGGCTATGACCGACGAATATGATGCTCTTATTGCAAATAAGACATGGGAGTTGGTACACCGTCCGTCTGGTGTTAATATTATTCGGTCTATGTGGATTTTTACTCATAAGGATAATTCTAACGGTTCTTTTGCGAGGCATAAGGCTCGTCTTATAGGTGATGGTAAGACTCAGTAGGTTGGCGTGGATTGTGGTGAGACGTTTAGTCCGGTGGTCAAACCGGCTACCATTCGCATTGTTCTTAAACTTTTTGGATTATGCAAAGAAGTATTTATGACATATAAATGGTTTACAGGGTACCCGGGTTCCGGGTTATGATTGTTATGGGTAGGTTCCGGGTAGTAGATTTAGGAACCGATCGTTTACTGGGTAGGGTCTGGGTAGTTTAAAAACATTAGGGTATCCGGACCCGCTCACCCCTAATATTTAATAGTAGGAAGATTTGTAGAATTGTATAGATATAAATTGAGATATTAGAGAGATAACAGGAAGATTTGTGAGAAAAATGAGTTATTTATAGTTGAGAAATAAGGTTAAAGTGTAAATATATTAACTTAGGGGTTGAAAATAAATATTAAGGGGGTAGGGGGTTTATGGGATGGGGGCAAAAATGGTTGTTATAGCCGTTGTACAACGGCCAAAATCAAAATTTGGTCGTTGTTGCAACAGTTATTTTTGCAAAAGGGGAGGGGGACAGGTCGGGATTGGGACGAGATGAGACGAGGTTGGAATGGGGCGGGTCGGGATCGGGATGGACGGGACGAACCCAGGCCCCGTTTCGAGTTCGAACCCCGACCCCGACAATTTTTTTTAATTTTGAGGGATCGGCATGGGGCGGGCCGGGTATCGAGACGGGCCAGGTCGGGATCTGGCCGACCCCCCGGCCCACTGAACAGCCTTAGTTATAATTGATTACTCTTCTGTCCCAATTTACATGACATATTTTTCTTTTTATTCAGTCCAAAAAAGAATGACATATTTTCTTATTTGACAACAATTTAACTTTAAACTTTACCTTTTATGCTTAACGAGATAATCTATAACCACACAAATATATTTGGCTTATATTAAGATCATAAGATTCAAAAGTCTTCTTTTATTTTTTAAACTCCGCGCCTAATCAAATTACATCATATAAATTGAGACGGAGGAAGTATATTATAGTAATAGTGTAATTTTTTAAAAATATTATCAGCATATGCATGTAACTAAAATTTTATCATCATATTGAAAAGTATACATGTGCTTCTCTTACTGGGTCGTTTGGTAGGGTGTATAAGAATAATACTGAACAGAGTGTAGTAGTAATGCTAAGATTAATAATATTGAAATTAGTAATATTGAATTAGTTATGCTGACATTATTTTTTATCGACTGTTTGATTTATTATATTGAATGAATAGGTGTATTAAAATAGTAATAGTACTGAATATTGTGTATTACGATAGAAATAGTAATGGTATTGTTGATGACATGGTTTACTATGTATAAGAATAATATTGAATAGGGTGCATAATTTATAATGCAGTTATTAGTTATATATAAATTGAAAATAATATCAAACAAGAGATAATACTAAAGCGAATATCAGTAGTATTTTTTCTAATACCTCCTGACAAACCAGCCTTTAATGTGTGACATAACTTGGATGCCATCTTGGTCCCATTGGTACAACTTTTGTAGGGTATGCTAATACCATCATATACATTTTTGCAACTTGCCTAACCTGATTTAATTTGGTAAGTTATATATTTCTTACAAGTAGTGTTTGAACTTTGATGTAAGGGTGGCCAACGGGGTGGGTCAGGGCGGATTGGGACGTATCCCGGCAGGACGAAATTCGGCGGGACGGGGGTGGGTCGGGATCAGGATCTAGTGGAACTGGCGGGTCGGGATAGGCGGGACGTGAAGAGGTCCCGTCCCATCCCACATCATGCTGGAAGAGGGGCCGGAATTTGGCTGGGCGGGTCGATCGGGTTGCGGGATTTGTGGTGTTTTTAGACACTTAATTTTAAAAAAATACATATTTAACACACTTAAATAATTGAACAAGATAGTATAATAAAAATATTCATGACTGTTTTTGTGCCTCTTATATTATTTAATAGAAATATAATTTTTTTGTAATACAATTTCAAAATTGCATCTTTGTTTCGTTGTTCAAAAGTTGCAAATCACATAGTAAAATTGACATTAAAAATTACATAGTTAACCATGCTTTTTCTAATTTCCTCACAATGTATTGAGGATCTTCTGTTGGAATTGAAAGTTGTTGGTCAAATTGTTCGACGTCGCTTCATGTTCCCTCAGACAAGATTTCATTGTAGTTGCAGTCGTGTTCTTCGTCGATCTCCGGTTGACCGCACCTTCTACGCTCAACTCTAATCTAATCTATGAATAAAACTGCAATCTCCAAGCTGTCTCCCGCCAATGAGTTTCTGTGCTCTCCTATTTGAAATGTTCCAGCAGAAAAAGCATTTTCAGACGCTGTTGATGACGCTTGAATGTTCAACACATCTCGGGCCATCTTTGATAGTGTCAGAAATGTCTTCGCATTCTCCCTCCAGTATCTCAGCAAGTCTTCACGTCCATCTTCATTGACAATTGATTCGTACGGTACAACACCCTGCAAAACATAAACATCAAATTCGCTAACTTGTGAAGAAGTTGAACCACTAAGCATTCTATTTCTTAGGCCTTGAACACTAGCACCAGAAACCACATATTTTTATAAGGTTGCAGTGAAGTATAAGAAGATGGTATCGAAGCCGATTGATTATTTGCACTTTCTTGATATATATATTTTTTGCATTCATTGTGTATGCTAAACATAACTTCTTCTTTAGTTGGTTCGTTAGTTGGTTCTTCTTCTTCTTCTTCAGTTGAGTCTGTTGGAAGTATTTCTAAACTTTCATAAATCATTTCAACAAGTGCTTTACAACCGTCTACTTTAATAGTCAGATTTAATACAACACCAATAAAATATATAGTGAGAATAGGAAAAAAATATTTTTAAAAATTTATAAATATTTTTTTAATAGCTGGAGTGTAAGCTCATTTTTTCATATATTCATTAAGTAAAAAAATATTATAGCTATATAAAATAACATAGTTGAAATAGTAGGATAATAAATTCCAGAAAATTCTTTAGTAGCTAGAAATATTTTTTCTAAAAATGCAATAAGTTCCGATTTTTTTTTCCAATCATCATCTACCAGCATACCCGTTGGACTTTGATTATGGGCGTTAAATAATAAAGTTATAGGTCGTTTATACTCGTGAGCAACAAGTAGTTGTTCATATAAAGAATTCCACATAGTCAAAACTTCTTCTGGAATTTTTCTATAAGGTAGTCCACAATCATGACAAATTTTTTATACTCTTTGCGTCTTTGTATTTTATTACCTTTAAAAATAAAGTTTACAGAAAATTGTTCTTTATCAAGAATGTTTTTAAAAAGTTTTAGGTCATCATTTACAACTAAGTTATAAATATGGCATGCACATCTAATAGGAAAAATATTGGGAAAAGATGGAGTAAATCGAGTTTTTAAAAGGTTTACATCATAATCATTAGCAATAGCATTATCTAATGTAACAATCATAATTTTATCATTAATTTTATAATATTCACAAATTTCATGAATATTTCTTGCAATAAATAATCCAGTGTGCCTATCATCAATATATCTATATACTAAAATACATTTTTGCATAGACCAACTCTGATCTATCCAATGGCATGTTACAGTTAAATAATCATTGCCGTTAGTACTACGCTCTATATCAGAAGTGATAGTCACTTTGCCATTAATGCATAATGTAAACATTGTTGATATTCATGTGCAAATTAAAAAAATGTCTCTTCTAACCGTTGATCTAGGAAAACCGTTAAAAGCAGAATTATACGTTTCTCTAATGTAATTAATAAAACCAGGAGAGGAAGGAACTGAAAAAGGCAAACCCTCCACCGCAACTACTTTTGCTATATTTTCCCTATCTTTGTGTTTATCATATTTAGGACCTATAATTTCCCCCGTCATCGGGTTAATTCGATCATGTACTTGGTCGGGGACACTATGTGAACCTTATCACAACTCAGAAGGCATTGACACACCCGATTTTTCAGCCAGATATTCGTTATCCTAGCTTTGTGTATGCTTTGTACATGTCTCAATAAACCTCCCGTCCCACCATGACCTTTTCCGATTTTAAATTTATAAACTTCTTGACAAATTTTACATCTAGCTAGTTGATTCTAACTGTCCCTATCAAAAAAATCCCATGCAGGTGATTTTAATTTTTGTTGTTTGGGGCCTCGACTCATACTAGGGGGAATATGAGGCATTCCAATTTCAGTTTCAGGATGAGACTCAGTCTGAGCCTGAGCCTGAGGTGGAGGTGCACTAGTGGGTGTGTTATCTATATTATCGTATAATTCATTTTTAAAATTAAAATCTGGTTCAGATGCAGAATATACATCATGATCTAATGGTATATTAATATTAACATTAAAAAAATCAGTTTAATCTATATGAGTGAAATCATCGGGACTAGGAATAGGATTACTAGAAGATGCACTCTTACCCCTGTTACCCCTAGTATCTCTACCAGAAATCAAACGTCCAAGTCGTTCTATTATAATTATGCAAATAAATAATTAAAGTAAATGAAATTAAATACGATAATTAAAATTAAGTAACAGTAATAATTTAAAGAATGAACGAAGGTACCAAATACCGACGTAACGTCGACGTGTAATCGAGGTTGAAAATTGAAACTTTGTTCATGGATGATTCTCAAACTAATTGTCAGCTTTACTCCCAATTTTTGAACTTTGATACAAATAAGCAAATAAAATATAATATTTAATAGGCAATGTAAACTTGTAGAGAGATAGATTGGGAGATTAGAGAAATGATGGGAAGATTTATGAGAAAAATGAAGAGGAAAATATGATATTTATAGTTGAGAAATATGATTAAAGTATAAATATATTAACTTAGGGGTTAAAATGAATATTAAGGGTAGAGAGCCAAAATGACCGTTATAACCGTTGCACAACGAGAATGCATTTAACATGTTGGACAATGATTTCAGCATTCAATGCATGCAAACAAAGGAACATCAATAAAGAATGATAATAAAAAACTTTTACTTAATTAGATTATTATAAACCATAATTTATAGAGCTATCTACGATAAAAATAGATTAGGAAAATTGAATGATAGTAAATTAACCTAATTTATTGGAGAAATTTCATTGTTTTATTAGAGAGAAAAAAGTCAAAATAAAATTAACGAGGATATAGTGCGATACACCTATCTACAATAAATAGACTAGAAAAACTATATGATACTCCTTTCGGTTTTAAAATAAGTGTCTACTTAACCTTTTTTATTTAGGTTTAAAATAAGTGTTTACTTATATAATTAAGAAGGAATTAATTATTTTCTTTCAAATTCACTCCTATTTAGATAAGTGAGTTATGTAATCAAGAAACTATATTGATTAGGTAGTATTTAATTAAAGCTAGTTTAGTCAAAATATCTATTCTTTTAGAATTTAATATTTTCTAAGAGATGTGCACAAGGTTGGATACTTATTTTAGATCGGAGGGAGTAGTAATTAGCCTAATTATTTGTTTTAGGGGAGAAAAAAAGTCAGTCAATAAAATCATTAAGAGATGTGGTGCGATAAATGAGATCCCTTCACCTTTAATCAGATGTCTCAGTTTGAGTTTTGCTAATGAAAAAATTCATCATAGAAAACACTTAGTTCTCTCAGAGTGGGCCCTACATGAAACCAATTTAAATTAGTCGAGTTAATGAATTTCCAATATCAAACCTATTTATCTTACTTCCTTTTTATTTTTTGACTCTTTTTTTTTGGTGAGTTTCTTCTTCTCTTCTCAGTTATTTTTCCACTAAAAATATCGTGTTAGCTATGAAGTCTTTATTCAAAGTCCAATTTGATGGATTAGAGTTAAAACCGCCATTATATTAACGACAGACTTAAACGTTATTTTCCCCTCTCTCCTCCTCCTCCTCGCTTTTTACTTTTTGCTTGACTTGATTAAAAGCTTAGCGTAATATCGTTATTGAAAACCTAACACATTTAATTATTAGAAGCATTTAATAAATTAAGTTTTGTCCTTCCACGATTTTTTAGTAATTAAAGAATCACAAACCATATAATGTATTTCCACGTTGTTCATCTTCAAATCACAGAAGAAAATGAACTTCCACCAAATTAGAATTATCACTATAAATTATAATCTCCTCAAAATGGATAAATGATTTGCTTATTGTTACCTTTTTTTTTTATAGCTATAAACAGTGTGTTATGTCGATTGATGTGTTTATATTAGTCTTCTTTTCCCCTGTGAATTAAATTATAGACATTCTTGAATGATTTAGAGGGATCAGTTGGCATTAAAACTTAATTACTGAAGCTTTTTACTTGAATAAGTTAAAGTAGAAAAGATAATTAAGATGTATTTGGCTCGCTAAGCAGGGCGGATTTACAATAAAAATTATGAATTCAACAAAACTCAATAGTCTTAGCTTAAATTTTATAAGTATTAGTTTTACGTTTATCTTTTATACATTTGTCGTTTATTTTCACTCTTTGGATTCGGACTAGCGATAGTTTTTTTATGAATAATAAAGCCTATACTTAATAATAAGAATTTTTTTCTTTCTTTGTAGGAAAAATACCTAAAATACACCCCAATCTTTGTCCGAATTTATTGTAACACACATAATCATTATGGAATTACCCCACTGAATATATTTTTAAGAAATTTTTTTGACATTTATCGAGCGAGCTGGATAACAATTCAAACACGTGTTGAACAAAAGATCAAAAAATAAAGTAGTCTGGTCATTTTCAGATAATTTCACTCTTTGAACAAAACCAAAAATTAGAATTTTCTCCTACACTCTTGATTTTTTCATGGAGATAGTAGTTGATTATCTTGAAATTTGATCTTGTGAATCACTATATTATTTCATAATCGAGTCTTAGCTTGTGTCGCATTGGATTTTTGTTCGATTTTTTTAGATAAATGTCAAATAAATGCTTTAAAAATATATTCAGGGTGGTAATAGAACCATCGTAAAAGTTAGGCGTGTTACAACAAATTAGGGTAAATGTTGAGGTGTATTTTAGGCATTTTCCCTTCTTTTTAAATTAGTAAAAACACCATTTAATTGTTGGGAACCTATTTCCGGAAAGAATGGTCCACAAGAAAAAGTTATTTAAGATAATTAAACTAGAAAAACAACAAAATAGTTCATATAACTTTTCAAAGCAAAGAAGTACGATTTTAAGACGTGTTTTTAGTTGCATGTATATAACTTTGCAGAGCAAAGATCTAACAAATCCATTTTACTTATTCACAATAAATACAATTTGATTTTGCTGAATAAAATCTACTTTTTTATTTGTTTGTTTTTGCAAAGACGTTGGGCTAAAATAATTACTTAAGGTTATTAACTTTAATATCAGTTGTTGAGTTAAAATAACTCAAAAATACTCTTAACATAATATATCTTTGGGCCAAACCTGTATGATTTTCCCCAAAAAACCTCACAACATTAATTTAAAATATGCATGCACCTTACATGAAACTTCTTTTAAACTACAAATACACAACTCTTTTCACACACCCAACATAAAATCTCCCCTCTATTCCATAAAATATAATAATGATATATCAAACATTCATTTGTTCTCTCCTTTATGTTGAAACTTAAATAAATAGAAGACTGTTTGAAATACGAATTCGGTTGAACCTGATAGTTTTAATCCAAAATTTTATATCTATATTACAAAATTCATTGAATATGAACAAATTATTAATTTAACTTCTGCCTAAAAAAATTCCTGCTTTGTTTGTCCCGTCACATCTAACATGTATTGAATTCTCAGTTCTGTCTGAGCCATTTTTGTTGTTGTTATTTTGGCTGTTTTCCCCTTTTTATATGAAAACATAAACTGAAAAATATAAAGTTACAAACTGTACATTGGGTTTAACTGTGGACTAGAATGAAGGTTCTCATCAGAGAGGTGACCCTTCAATTTATTTCTTTCAGGTCCACCATAACGTAACCCTTGTGGTCCGGCCTTTTTCGGACCCCGCGCATAGCGGGAGCTTAGTGCACCAGACTGTCCTTTTTATAGATAATAGTGAGATTTAAACTCGAAATATCAACTTATTATTTCTGGTTTGCACACACTAAAACACAAAATGATAAAATATACACCGTATATTCCTTTGATATTATTAGTAATCTTGTACATCTGTGATTATGGTAGTAATCTTTTGTATTAGAAAAATGTATATTTGATTTCCGTAATTATAGGCTAGGTTTACTATTGTATATCTTGTATATAAACCAACTACATTAATGAAAATAATCAAATGAATATTCTCTTTCATGGTATCAGCAGTCTAGGGCAAAAAAAATTCCCTTCTCCACTGGTCTTCTGCCGCCCTAACACTTTCGGCCGTCCCTTCTTCTTTTTTTTTCTTTCGATCCAAACCCTAATTTTTCTTTTGTTCCTCAATCATGTCTAACACAAAGAATACCTTTCATCATGCCCTTGCAGTCTCCAACATCAAGAACAACATCCCTATTGTCCTTAAAATTGAGAACGTCCAATACACAACATGGGCAGAACTTTTTAAAATTCACGCAAGGTCTCACAGAGTCCTCCATCACATCGTCAAACCGTAAAAGGGCAAGGAGAAGGTGCCTTCCACCGACGATGAAATAGATTTGTGGGCAACTATTGATGCTACGGTCCTCCAATGGATTTATTCCACCATATCTACGGACCTCTTACAGACAATTATCGAACATGACGCCACGACAGTGGAAGCTTGGAATAGGTTGCGTGATATATTCCAAGATAACAAAAATTCTCGTGCCGTAACTCTTGAGCATGAATTCTCTTACATAAATATGGAGGATTTTTCGAACGCCTCATCCTAGTTTCAAAGGCTCAATGAGTTGTCGGATCAACTCAAGAACGTCAGCGCGCTTGTCATAAATGATTGACTCATTTTTCATATGGTTGCAGGCCTCACCGAGGCGTATAATGGGGTTGGAACTATTCTTCACCAAAGCAATCCTCTTCCACTGTTTTACTAAGCACGTTCCATGCTCACCTTAGAAGAAGCAGGGTTGGCTAAAAAGGTTGCAGCCGGAGCCAATTCCGCCATGATGGTGGCCACGTCTCGCAAAACCGAGGACTTTCAATCATTCTCCAAAAGTTATAGTCAAAACTGTAACAATGGGGGTCGTAAAAAGAATCAAAACCGTGGAAAAAACTGCGGTGGCGGACGTGGTGGCCACGATGGCAACGGTGGCGGCAGTGCGCGGACGTGGAGGCAGCATGGTGGCCAGCAGGGGGCCGGACCACAGCTCCTTTGGCAGCAGGCTTGGGCCGCTGGCAGTGGCCATGGGGCCTGCCTTGGGACAGTGGGTAGTGGCCCATGCCGCCCTGCCCGTTCCCATCACCAAACTGGGCCAGGCCCAATGGACAACATCGGCAGCAGCAAGGCCCGACTGGGCCTCAGAATAACTCGGCTTGGCAGCAGCCTGGCCTGCTTGGGCCTCAGCCTCAGCAGGCTTTCGCTACTGCAGGCCCACCCATGTCTTCGACCCACACGGATATCGAGGCGGTAATGCATACACTTGGGTTAAATCCTCCGGATGCAAATTTGTACATGGACACTGGTGCTACTTCTCATATGACATCCGCACCAGGTAATCTCTCATCTTATTTCAATTTGAGCAAAAATCGTGGCATAATTATTGGTAATGGTAATTCAATACCAATTCGTGGTTATGGTCACACACATTTTCCCCCCAGAACCCACCCTTAGCCTTGAAAAATGTCCTTCATTCTCATCACTTAATTAAAAATTTGGTGTATGTTCAGAAATTTACAACTGATAACTCAGTTTCTGTTGAATTTGCCCTTTTTGATTTTCTGTGAAGGATTTCTGGACGGGGATACATCTAATGAGATGTAATAGTCGGGGCGTTCTCTATCCCATCACCACTAATCAAGTCACACCGTCAATGTTTTCCGCTTTAGCACTTTCCTTATGGCATGCGCGGTTGAGTCATCCGGGAGCGTTTGTTTTTTCCTTCCTTAAAAACAATAAATTTATTGAGTATAATAATGCTCGTAGTACTAATATTTGTCCTTCTTGTCCGCTTGGAAAATATGTTAAATTGCCGTTTATTGCTTCCAATTCTACCGGTCACCATTATTATGTAATATTTTTGGATGATTATTCTAATTTTTTGTGGACATTTCCGTTATCTAAAAAGTCTCAGGTTTATTCCACATTCCTATCATTTAAAGCATTCATCCGTACACAATTTGAACGAAAAATTAAGAATATTCAATGTGATAATGGAAGAAAATTTGATAATGGGCCATTTAGAGAATTTTGTAAGGTTAATGATATATATTTTCGGTTTTCATGTCCACATACGTCATCACAAAATGGGAAAGCCAAAAGAAAAATCCGCACCATTAATAATATTCTTCGTACATTACTAGCCCATGCATCATTACCACCTTCATTTTGGAATCATGTATTACAAATGGCAACTTACCTCTTTAACATACTCCCTAGCAAAGGATTAACATACCAATCCCCACTCAAAATTCTTTATCAAAAAGACCCTTTATATTCTCATCTTAGGGTGTTTGGGTGTTTATGTTATCATCTATTTTCCTCCACCACCATTAACAAACTTCAAACCCGCTATACCCGTTTGTGCGTTCCTGGGGTACACATCTAATCATCGTGGTTACAAATATTTTGATTTATCCTCTAGTTGCTATGTCATTTTTTATGAAACTCAATTTCCGTTTGCTAAGTTGCATAATTCTGCGTCCAAGTCTTATAAATTTTTGATGATGGGCTATCATCGTATGTGGTCCAGCCCAATCCTCGGAATCTGGACCAGCAGGCACGGTCTAGCCAAATTCCTGCTGGCCCAACACCACCTTGTCCGAATTTTCTGCAAGCAGTCCCACTGCCTGCTGGCCCAAACCATCCCTCCCCTCTCGGTCCAGTCCCTCTGCCAACAGGCCCACTGCCTGCTGGCCCATCCCGTCCCTCCCTATCAATCCAGTCAGTCTGCCAACAGACCCACTGCCAGCTAGCCCAACAAATTCTAGCCTCCAGCCGACCTAGTTCCTCCCAACCTGAACCAATACCAACATCACTACACCGACCCAGATCCATCCCACTTCTATTCTGAGTCAAGGGCTCATTACTGATAGCCAACGGGGTATTTTTAAGACCAAAACGACAATTTAATCTTAACTCTAATGACATTAAATCACCCCTACCACGTAACCCCGTGTCTGCCCTTCGTGATCCAAATTGAAAAATGGTAATGGATGATGAATATAATGCTCTTATTGAAAATAAGAAGTGGGTTTTTACTCATAAGGAAAAATCTGATGGTTGTTTTGAGAGGCATAATGCCCGTCTTGTAGGTGATGGCAAAACACAACAGGTTGGCGTGGATTATAGAGAGACATTTAGTCCGGTGGTCAAACTGACAACTATTCACACTGTTTTCAATCTGGCTCTCTCAAAAGCATAGCTCATTCATTAGTTGGACGTGAAAAATATGTTCTTACATGGTGAACTCAAGGAAACTGTATATATGCATCAGCCCTTTGGTTTCAGGGACCCCGATCATCCTAACCATGTGTACTTGTTGAAGAAGTCTTTGTATGACTAAAACATGCCCCTCGAGCCTGGTACAAAATGTTTGCAGATTATGTGTCTACTCTTGTTTTTTTTCACAGCAGATCTGATCATTCTTTGTTCATCTACCGTCATGGTACTTCTATGTCATACATTTTGTTATATATGGATGCTATTATATTGACTACTTCCTCTGATAAACTGTGCAAGTCTATCATATACCTTCTCAGCTTCGAATTGCTATGAAAGACTTGGGGCCGCTGAGTTATTTTTTGGGTATTGTTGTCACTCGTCATGCAGGTGGTCTATTTCTCTCTCAGAGAAAGTATGCAACACAGATTATTGAAC